>SJYT01021598.1:359932-397280 GCA_006410635.1 Cephalophus harveyi
TTTCAAACAGATAAAAATAAGGTGAGAAAATTTTCAGTTATTATTGAACATTCACACTTTGGTATTAAGACAAATATTAATTTCTTTAAAATGAATTTACAATAATATTCTTTACATAATACTTTCTTAGTATGTGATTAAATTTATATGAATTTTTAGGATAGCATTTATTGTTAAAAGTTAGAATGTACCTATCAAGCTATTCTGCCAACAAAATTGAATTCTAAATAGGAGGCTTTGAAATTCATCTTATACTTGATCATTCTACAAATGGCGTTAGGTGTATGCACATATAAGAACTGCATTTTTGAAGAAATATTATAATTTAAGTTCTCCAAAAGGGTATAATTTGATATCAACTAACATACCTTTTCAGTTTTCCTGGTGGCTCAGACGGTAAAGCATCTGTCTACAATGCGGGAGATCCCTGGGTCGGGAAGATCCTCTGGAGAAGGAAATGGCAATCCACTCCAGTACTATTGCCTGGAAAATCCCATGGACAGAGGAGCCTGGTATGGTACAGTCCATGGGGTCGCAAAGAGTTGGACACAACTGAGCGACTTCACTTTACTTACTTAACATACCTTTTTATAGATTTTAGTAGAGATGTACCTGATTTTATATATCTACCCTCTATGGGACTCTAAGCTTATTTTTCAGTTTCATAAGATGTAGGATCTCTGAACATTTTGCTGCAAACATTATTTTTGCATATTGAATATATGTTGTACAAACATTTTATTCACTAGATATTTCTGCTGTAGTATCCTAAGAATTTGCTTTTGCTTTTCCAAAGAGCAGCCATAAATATTATTTTGAAGTGATTTTCTAAATCATTTCTAACATTCTCACATTTTCTAATGTATTCCAGAATGTATCCCATCCTGATGTTTGTTTTATTTTAGTCTCTTTTAAGTATTTTGAGGTAGTTTGTTTCCTTGGTTTTCTGATGTAGTTTTGAAAAGCAAACATAGATAGCTTTGTTCCATTTACCCTCTGGAGTCTCCTTAGATTTAGCTTTGAACTCTACAAGGTGCAGGTACTCAGGCACTCAGTGCCCAACTCTTTGTGACTCCATGGACTGTAGCCCATGAGGCTCCCCTGTCCACAGAATTTTTCAGGCATGGATATTGGAGTGGGTTGCCATTTCCTGCTCCAGGGGATCTTCTGGACTCTGGGATCAGACCTGCGTCTTGTGTCTCCTGCATTGGCAGCTAGATTCTTTACTATTTGAGCCATCTGGGAAGCTGAACTCTACAAAGGCAACTTAAAAATCCATGCCTTTGGTCTGGTTTTCTCATGCTCAGGTCAACCCCCGCTACCTCAAGTTATCCAAGAAGTGAATGTCTTTGCATGACTCACTAACACCTCAATACATGATCTATTCTTTATTTCTATCTCCATACAAAACATGCTTTTCAATGACAGTCATACTCTTCTTTATTTCAGACTCAAAATATTTTAGTTATTATGACATCCTTTTATACCATTGCCTATCTGCAGAGATTGATTGAATTTCTGTTGATTTACTGATTATTATTTTGTCCATCTTCTAGTCAGTCTATCCACCTTTTCCAATCAGTGTTCAATAATTATATACTGGTCATGTATGTTTAGGTCCTGGACTAGGCCTGGGATATGTTAAAAGTGAAAGTGAAGTCGCTCAGTCGTGTCCAAATCTTTGCGACCCCATGGACTGTAGCCTACCAGGCTCCTCCCTCCGTGGGATTCTCCAGGCAAGAGTACTGGAGTGGGTTGCCAGTAAATCCAACGAAGTCATTGCTTTCATGGAGCTTAGAGTCAAATAGAGAAGTGCAGTTCAAATCCTGTTGTATTCCTTACACGTCAGGGGTCCATCATCTAAATTTTCTTTATCTTCGCATCAATAATTCAAGCCCATCTCTGGTTGCAAGATCGAGGCTTGCTTTCGATGATTCCTACACACTGGATCCAGCAGTTGTTTTTAGTGATTTTCCTCTAGTCAAAAACTTTATTTATTTATTTTAAGCAATTTCATTATTTTTGGCTGCCTGCAGGCCTTCTCTAGTTGCAGGGCACAGGCTTCTCATAGTTCTGGCCTCTCTCATTGCGGAGCACGGGTTTCAGTAGCTGTGGCACACGGGATTAGTTGCTCCTCAGCTTGCGGGATCTTCCCGGACCAGGGATTGAACCCATGTCGCCCACATTGGCAGTTGGATTCTTAACCACTGGGCCACCAGGGCAGTCCTCAAAGGCATTATATGGTTCTCCATTTCCTACCCTGCCAACATATCCAAAGTATCCTTTCTATTTTTAAAGGCATTGTTTCCTCGACTCACTCCTGTATTCTTGTGTCCTTATATTCATTCGTTACATTTTTTTTTTTTTTGGTACATATCCATATATCAGGTGCTAGCATGGGGGCTGGTGATATTTTCTCACGAACTTCCCAGTTCATCTGGGGAAAAGATCTATAAGCCCATAGGCCCGGTCAGTGAGAGACTGGTTGTGCTTGTAAAATCTGGAGTGCTGTGACTTCAATAAGTCAGGAGGCTATGGAAAGCACCCAGGAGGTGAGACGTTGTAAATACAGAGAAAATAGGTACTAGTCTTACATACTAGAGAGGTTTGAGGGAGGAAGAGTTATAGGCTGGGAAGGGGTGATTGGAGAGAAGGAGGGAGAGAGATTCTGAGTTAATCTCACATCATATGTAATCAAGCAAGTCAAACATCACCACTTTTGTTAAGAACTTCAAATAATACAGACTAAACAAAAGTTTATCCTTGATAATACCCTTCATTCTATTCTCTTTTCAGAAGCAGTTGACCACTATTTTCAGTTTGTTTTGCATCTTTTCAGGCCTTTTCTCTATATAAACAAAAAACGCATCTCATTGTTTTACTTGGGTTTTTCTTTTACTAGTAAATTAGAATTTTCTTCTCTGAAAGTTGAACAAGTTGTTAGTCTCTCAGTCATGTCTGACTCTTTGCAACCCCATGGACTGTAGCCCACCAGACTCCTCTGTCCCATGGACAGGCAAGAATACTGGAGTGGGTTTCCATGCCCTCCTCCAGGGGATCTTCTGATTCAGGGATTAAACCCTGGTCTCCTGTATTGCAGGTGGATTCTTTACCATCTGATCCACTGGGTTTTCTGCAGGCATGAATCAACCCTTCTTGTTTTTCCTTCCTTGAGAATTAGCTTTTGTCCTTTGTCAGATATTGCAATGCTGACTCATAACTGGAGAGAAGACTAAAGTTAATGGAGACAGATCATGTGTATACGGAAACTGGATACATTATAAAATTGATAAGTTGATTCATGTGGGACAAGCAAGGATTCTTCAGGAGATGATGTGGAGGAAAAATGTCATATAGTATTTGAAGATAAACCAGATTTATTGTGGACTTGATTATGAACAGCAGAACCATAATGTTATTAAAAGCTAGTTGAATATGTTCATGACTTTGTCATGAGGAAATTCTGAAAACTCTAAAGCAAAAATCACAGGGAAAACATGTTCTTTTTGTATGAATAAAAATGAAAGATTTCTGTAGGATGAAACTTCAGTGAGAGTTAAAACACATCCACAGATTGGGACTAGATATTTGCAGTTTTAAAGTCAGTAAGAAAAAGTGTCTATAGACTATATAGGGAATTCCTGTTAGCCAGATAAAAAGATAGAAATAGAATATGTTTATTAAAAATAGGCAAATAATATATCCTATATATATAAGTGATCACCTTTAAATATTAACATAAAAGGTATATTTCTTATTACCCCATGTTAATAAGTATATTTCCTGCCTGCCATGACATCATTTACATCTTCCTGTTTTCTATCTCCATCTGTTCTCTGTTGCTCTCCATCATTAGTCATCTGGGATTCTACTTAGAGAATTTTTTTTAATAATAAAAAAAAAAAACAGCTGTTGCAGTAACATCTAACCACTATATTTGGAGATACAAACTCTCTCATACATGTGCTTATTTTCGTAAATCTTCTACTGCTTTCTCTGGATAAATTCCATAGATGGTATCGTCCAGAGTGGTACAGTCTAAGTACCTATGAAGGTCTTTCTTTTTCTACCTGAGAGCTGAATGACTGCTCCAAGAAGGTTCAGATGTTGCTGATGACTCTCAGGCCCTGAACACCAGATACGTTGTGGCAGAGATGTCAAATCTGAAACGTGGAAGGTTCTTTCAGAACAGGAAGTAATGTCTGTCCTCAGTTACGGAAAGCTTCTATCTCCATTGCTTCACATGTTATATAACCACCAATGTTTCTTCTTTTGGAAATTCAATTAAGTAGATATTTAAAGTTCTTGATATGCCCTCTATTTCTTTTAAATCTCACCTTATGCTTTATACAAGTTGTAATTTTCAGGACATCCTAGGGGAGTTCCTTGACTTGATTTTTTAGCTAACAAGTGTACTCTTCAGCTGTACCTTTTTGTTATTCAGCTCATTTATTCTATCATTTTAAACTCCATGACCAAGTCCAAGTTTCCAAAATCTTAGGTTAACATTTTTATTGATATAAATTTCTCTTGCATCTCTCTGAGGTTATTAATGTTAATCTAAAATTTTCTGCTTTTAACTCCATTTCTTTGAATGGAATGCTTTGTGTTTAACGTGGTGCCTCTTTTATATGATTTGGCTTTTACTGATTATTGAATCAGTAAAATTTGTGATTTCAGTAAAATTGAATCAATTGTGAATTTAGTTTTTGTTTTAAGATTTCTAGTTTCATCCTTGTCTTAATCAGCTCTGGCTGCCGCAACAAAAATACCATAGACTGGGTGATTCGAACTGCAGACATCATTTTCTCATCACCCTGGAGACTGGAAGTCTCAGATCAAGGTGCCAACATGATTGGGGGCTGGTGAGGACTCTTTGTTCTGGCTTGCAGACTGCAGCCTCCTTGTGTCTTCATGTGACCTTTCCTCTGTGCCTGGGGTCAGAGCAGGGGGAGAGATCTTCCTCTTTTTATGCAGCCACCAATCCCATCATGAGGCCTCACTCTGACTTCATTTAAGCCTAAAAATACCATCGCATTAGGGGTTAAGGTGTCTACATATGAGTTTGGGAAGGGAAAGGTGCATAAACATTCAGTTCATAATAATCTTTTGTGGGTGAAATTATCAATAACATAGGGCTTCCCTGGGGGCTCAGAGGTAAAGTATCTGTCTGCCAATGCAGGGGATGCAGGTTCGATCCCTGGGTTGGAAAGATCTCCTGGAGAAGGAAATGGCTATCCACTCCAGTATTCTTGCTTGGAGAATCCCATGGACAGAGGAGCGTAGGGTTACAAAATAATCAGACCTGATTTAGCAACTAAACAATAACGAAACCATATGCTTATATAACATAATCTATTGATGTCACTATTTAAAGTCCAATTGGTATAGAAACTCACCTTAACTCCCCTGTATGACTATCCATTTATAGCAGAACTCTCTGAATGTTTTCTCTATAAACCTTGAGAACCTCATTGGACAGTTATAATTTTTGCTTCAACTGTCAGACATAATCTAGGAAACTCAGAAGGAGAAGCTTTCTTCTATCTTCATCTTCTAAGATTTATTTTTTAAATTATTTTCTTTCTTTTCAGAGAACTTTCGTTAGCCTTCTTTTAGCATAGGTCTTCTGCATACAAATTCTTTTAGCTGAGAATTTTTTCATCATTCCTGAAGGATAATTTTGCTTAAAATACACTTCTAGACCGACAAATCTTTTTTTTATCCTCAGTGCTTGAAAAATGTTGCTTGTTCTATCTGTTTACTGGTTTCTTCTGAGAAATCTGCTGTCCTGTGTATGGTTTTCCCCCAGTAGGCAAGGGGTTATTTAGTGTGGCTGCTGCTAAGATTTTCTCTGTCTTTACTATTTCAGAAGTTTCACCATGATGTGTCTTGGCATGAATTACCTTGACTTTATCTTGTTTGGTCTTTGCTCACCTTCTTGAGTCTCTAAGTTTATAACTGTTGCCATTACTCCTTTTAGTGATTTTTCAGCCTCAATCTCTTTCTCCTCTTATCTAGGCCTCCAATGATAACAAATATTAGACCTTCCATGTTCACCTCACAAGTTTCAGAGGCCCTGTTCATTTCTTTCCAGTCTGTTTTCTCTGTTGTTCATTGGGTAATTTCTGTTGTTCCATCTTCAAGTGCAATAATTTTTCCCCCCTCTTACCCCTGTATTCTGTCATCAAGCCCATCCACTGATTTTTAATTTTACTTATTATACATTTCACTTTACAGTTCTATTAGATTATTTTTTATATTTTTATTTCTTTATTGAGAGTTTCTATTATTGAGAGTTTCTATTTTTTTTTCCACTTGTTTCAACTGTATGTAATTGCTTGTTAAAATATTTTTATGGTGGTATCTAAAACCCTTGTCAGAAAATTCTGTTTGTCATCTCCATACCAATGTCTGTTAATGATCTTTTCTCATTGAAGTTGAGATTTCCGGATTCTTGGGAGGATGGGTGATTTTTCTTTTATTGAAATCTGAATGTTTGAGGCATGTTATAAGACTCTGGATCTCAGTTTAAACTTGTTTTATCTGGCTTTGTCTATCACTACCTCAGGAGGTAGAGGGGTATACCACCTGGGTACTTCCAAGTTTTGGTGAAAGTCCAGTTCCCCATTCAGCCCCTGTTATCACATGGGATTGAGACAGGTTCCTCATTACTGCAGAGCAGGGGTAGAAATTCAGGCTTCCCGCAAGGCCTCTTCTGTTAGCATCCACAGGTGGGTGGAGGGTTTCATTTTCACCACATACCCTGTGGTTCCCATTGACACTTCGCTGTGGTTTTACACTAGTTGATGGGGTTTCTCAAGTGAAGCTAGTGGTGAAGAATCCGCCTGCCAATGCAAGAGATGAAGCAGACAACGGGTTCAGCCCCTGGGTCAGGAAGATTCCCTGGAGTAGATAGTGGCAACCCACTCCAGTATTCTTGCTTGGAAAATTCCGTGAACTGAGGAGCCTGGCAGACTACAGTCCACAGGGCTGCAAAGAGTCAGACACAACTGAGCGCCCCCGCCCCCCCCTTCTCCACTGACACTTTGATGTTTGATACTGTTTGACACTTGCCTGCAGTTCTTGGATCCTCTGTTGTTTTCCCACTTTTATTTTTAATCTTACTGTTTCAGCTCAGTTAATTTCTAATGGCCTATCTTCAGTGTCATGATTCTTTCCATAGTTCCAATAGTTCTGTCATACCTAGCTGCGTCTCATTCTCATGATTGCTTTCTCTCTCCAGACTGCGTTTTTAGCCATTCTATATAAATCAGTCTTTTGTTGAATTATGGACAAGGCGTGTGGCACAATAAATACATACATTCTTGTTTTTCTTATGTCTGGAGATGAGCAACCCCTTCCTTTGGCTAGTCCTACAGAGTGTGTTCTTGCCTGGAAAATCCCATGAACAGAGGAGCCTGTGGGCTGCAGTCCATGCGGTTGCAAAGAGTCACACACACATCCATAGAGTGTGTTATATTAATCTGCTCTGATTTGGGGTGTTTTGGGTGCTGGTTAATATGTCAGAAGGTTCTTCTCAATATCTAATCAACCCTTGACTTTGGTCCATCCCTCTGAACTGCTCTGAACTGAGAGACAATCATCTCTCAGCTCTCGCTCCTGTGTCTGTTATTTTGTTATGTGTGGTATTGAGGAATGGGAGGGTAATGTTCTGATTGCACCTCAGTGTCAGGCAAACCCTGAGAACTTGGTATGAGGGAAGTGACTTTTTCTAGGGTTCCTGTCCTTTCTCCAAAGACAATAGAGTCACGTGTATTCCTGCCTCTCCCTCAGCAGAGATTTGTATTTTATTGTTTTTTCCCAATTCCGTATCAGCAGCCATTAGCTATAAAAAGTCAATTCCTATTATTTTGTTCATAACTACACAGGCCTTGGTACACAGTAGCTGCCTAAATATTTGTTAACCCAGTAAATAAAGTGTATGTGTCTGTGTCTGTGTGTATCTTTTCTGTGTGTGTGTCTGTGTGTGTGTGATCTCACATAGAATGTGAGATCTTTGTTCAGTGTCCAGGGGCCAGCCCCCTGCATTGGAAGCACAGAGTCTTAGCCACTGAACCACCAGGGTAGTCCCATCAGTATTTCTTAATTGCCATAGTATATACAGTGATAAAATATGTGCCACAAATTCATTTTGTGCGTGTTATTTTTCAGGGTCTAATTTTTTTCCATACATATAGGTTGACAAAAACTTCTTAGTACTTTAGTTAGAGTTTTTCTTTTGCATTATCAATTTGTATAACAAGACTTTTATTTTGCTGAATGATCTTTTTCATCTATCAGTGTGAGAAATATATAATCATCAAAAATATTAGTACCCCCCCCTTATCCATGGGTATAAAAATTATATAATTCAACAAGAATAAACATATTTTGTAACTTACATATACATATTTATTCTGGTAAGAGGAAATTATCTAGCCTTGAAATATAATTTCATTACTTTTCAGCAAATCTTATATCATGTAAATCCATCAGCCCTGGCTATTTTCCTTATTGAATTCGAGAACGAGAAATTTAGGTTCCTTTTAAGCTGTCAGGATGAGAGACTTTCATAAAATATATTAGCAAATGAGAAATACTTAGCGTATTTATTGCTATGGTAATCATAGACTGACTGTATTTCAACAGCAAACAGAGATACAGTATTAGCAGTAAATCTTTAAAGAGCACTTATTTCTTTATCTTTCCAGTTGTTTGGATATCCCATTTCTTACGAGAAGAATATAGCTAGGGGTTTATTTTTAGATTAAATAAATCAAAACATAAAGAACAAGAGCTTCTATAAATTAGAAGTAGTATACATATTCATGCTTTTCTATCTTACATATTTTTTCTTTTAAAAATATTTTTTCATAACTTGTTAAAAAAAACAACTGATGCTTCTGTTTCGCACCAAACCTTGGAATAAATGTGCTTAGATTCTTATGTGTTATTCTTTAAAAATACGTACATATAGACTTCATCTTTCAAATTGTGTTCTTTATTTTTTCTGCTGGTTTCGAATCCTTTCCTGTAAAATTTCAGTGTTCCCTTGGAAATGTTTAACTCGTTTTTACCTGTTTGCTCGTCTATAAAATTGTGTTGTTAATAGTACCAGGATTCTTTTTTGAGAATTAGATGATTTCCCATTTGTATTTAGCATAGAGTAGCCTCTAGCACATAGTGATTAATCTCATTGATGTTAGTATCTTCTGAATGCAATATACTTCTTTTTTAAAATTATTTAATATGAAATACTTCAATAAGCTACATACAACATGTATAGAATTTGTAATGATTTTGGTAGTAGGTACCTAGGATAATCTTGCATCTTAGATTAAAGGTGCAATATGAAAAATGTTATGTATGAGTCTCATAATTTGACTCAAGAGGGATGTAAACTAAATGTGATTTTAGTGTGCAGCAAAATATGCATATAAATCTAAACACAGATATTACAATCAAGGAATCAATGCTGCTGCTGCTGCTGCTAAGTCGCTTCAGTCGTGTCTGACTCTGTGCGACCCCATAGATGGCAGCCCATGAGGCTCCCCCATCCCTGGGATTCTCCAGGCAAGAACACTGGAGTGGGTTGCCATTTCCTTCTCCAGTGCATGAAAGTGAAAAGTGAAAGTGAAGTCGCTCAGTCAAGGAATCAATATTCAAGAAAAACAAAGTGGAATAAGTACCTGGAATATAAAAACATTACTTCTTAAAAGAACACTGTAGGAATAGTAATGTCATATTAAAATATCTTTTATCAAAACTTTTTCCTGATGAGCTTTTAATCAAATTCATTCTGATTAGCTCCAACCTTTCCATACTTCTTTTTGTTACTGGTAGATGGACCTAAAAGTGTGCTTGCAAAAGTGTCTTCAAATTATATGATTATAGTATTTTCAAATTACTTATTTCTAAGTAATTAGATTTGCTTCTTCATCTGACTGTTGCTGTAAGAAACTGGTTATCATTCATTATTGCTTCTCGGACTAACATTCAGTTCTACTTGCTTACAATTTTTCTTTCATGTCTTCATCCATTTGTCTCTCTGTCCTTCCCAGCAATTATCTAGTGAAGTTACATTCACATGTAAATACACACAAATACTTCCATAGGAAAAAAGTCAATACTTTGAAGTTTGACCCTGCCAATTATTAAAATATAGGATCACTTTCTGTAAAAAGTTTTTTCTTCTCTGTTTCCCTCTATCTTTCCCTCTCCCTTTTCATTCTATCCCCTTCAATACACTGTCTTCAACAAATATATCTGATAAAATTAATGCCAGTATCCAAGACCAAGATAAGTCAGCCTGCAGGTGATGCTTCTTTTGTCACAGAACAAAGTCATAGAGAGATGATATGGGGTGGGAGGGGGATTCAGGATTGGGAGCTCATATACACCCATGGTGGATTCATGTCAATGTATGGTAAAACCAATACGGTATTGTAAAGTAAAATAAAGTAAAAATAAAATTAAAAAAAAAAAAAGAAATGTTAGAATGGTGACTAGAAAGGTGAGTATTTGAAAACATAGCCACATTTTGGAATAGTATTTTGAATTCTTTCTTCAAAGACGGTGTTGGAATTTGGGATCTGGACCCTTTATCCTTAGTTCATGCTTCCATGTAAGTTTCCATGGAGAAAAGCATCTCACGGTAATTTCTGGCAGCAGGACACAGGCACCCGCAGGTCCCTGCCTCCCTTCCCCTGGCCTGCCTGCCATCACAGCCCCTGTCCTGACCGCTCAGCTGAGCCATAAAGGATAGTCTTTACACTCCCTAGTTCAAGGGAAAACTGTGGTCTCTTATTTCCACATATGTTAGGAATTCTATTGTCATCCTGCAGCTAAATCAGCTTCCTAACAGAGTTCTCAAATGTTTTGATTTCCATTTGTCCAAACTTGCTGTGAACTACTGAGAAAGGTTTGTTACCCCTTACCTAATGAACCTCTCGGGAAGCCCTATACCTCTTAAAAATCCCATTAACCCAACAGGTGCTAATACTTTGAACAAACTTGTCAATAGATTTCACTAAATTGATCTTTGGTTCAGAAATATGCATGAAAAGACATTTGATATTAGCGGTATAATACATATTACAGTAAGCTGAACTTAATGCTAGTAACAATAAAAATTTTGGGGATTCTATATTGATCATATTCATATTTAACTGAAAAAATATTGACACAGTGAAATTTGCTCTTTTTGAAAGTACTATCTCTTTACTTTGTGTAGTTTTCTTAGCTCTTTGAACAAAAGTGTTGTCTCTTTGCTTAAAGGTTAAGGAGAACTTCTAAAAGATCTCCTATAGTAAAGGAAAAGGAACATATATTTGCAATCTCATGTAGGACTTTTATGAATTCCTTAGTCATGGACTGTGTTCATTTTAAAAAAGGATTTAATATACAAGCAGTAGATTTCTAATGTTCTTTTAGTGACATTTGCATAGTAGGTAGTCTGGTAATGGGTTTCCCTGGTGACTCAGCAGTAAAGAATCCACCTACTAATGTAGAAGACATGGGTTCCATCCCTGGGTTGGGAAGATCCCCTGGAGAAGGAAATGGCAACTCACTATGGTATTCTTGCCTGAGAAATCCCATGGACAGAGCGCCTCACTGACTCCAGTCCATGGGGTTGCAAAAGAGTCTGATCCAATTTAGCGACTGAGCATACAACCATTTATATATTTCTCTGAGTCATATTTGATCCTTATCTTCCAGTTTGCTTTGTATCCAGAATTAGACATGGTCTTAATAAATAATATATTTCTTTGACCCAGCCATGAAATAGTAAATCGCTTTTATCTTAGCAATCGTTTTAATACTGCAGGATGTAGTTGACTGGGATTAACCAGTCTCAGAGCTGACTTGTTGTTTATTCAACAAGAAAACAACATAAAAATGAGCAACCAAAAGCAAGATATCCAATATCAGTCCAGGAGGCTTAAAACTGGTTTTAGTTATACTTCTTAACATAACACATTATTAAAACATTTTGTAACTATTACTTCACAAGACCTTAAATTGCTAGTTCTTACAAATATATAACATTTAAGATTCTTTCAGCCCTTTTATTTTTGCAAAAATAAGACTTTTCCCCCAACAAAGGTTGAAACTGAAGCTGCTCAGTCGTGTCTGACTCTTTGCAGTCCCATGGACTGTAGCCTCCCAGACTCCTCAGTCCATGGAATTTTCCAGGCAAGAGTACTGGAGTGGGTTGCCGTTTCCTTCTCCAGGGGATCTTCCCAACCCAAGGATAGAACCCAGGTCTCCTGCACTGCAGGCAGATGCTTTTACCGTCTGAGCCACCTTGGAGAAAAGCATCTCACGGTAATTTCTGGCAGCAGGACACAGGCACCCGCAGGTCCCTGCCTCCCTTCCCCTGGCCTGCCTGCCATCACAGCCCCTGTCCTGACCGCTCAGCTGAGCCATAAAGGATAGTCTTTACACTCCCTAGTTCAAGGGAAAACTGTGGTCTCTTATTTCCACATATGTTAGGAATTCTATTGTCATCCTGCAGCTAAATCAGCTTCCTAACAGAGTTCTCAAATGTTTTGATTTCCATTTGTCCAAACTTGCTGTGAACTACTGAGAAAGGTTTGTTACCCCTTACCTAATGAACCTCTCGGGAAGCCCTATACCTCTTAAAAATCCCATTAACCCAACAGGTGCTAATACTTTGAACAAACTTGTCAATAGATTTCACTAAATTGATCTTTGGTTCAGAAATATGCATGAAAAGACATTTGATATTAGCGGTATAATACATATTACAGTAAGCTGAACTTAATGCTAGTAACAATAAAAATTTTGGGGATTCTATATTGATCATATTCATATTTAACTGAAAAAATATTGACACAGTGAAATTTGCTCTTTTTGAAAGTACTATCTCTTTACTTTGTGTAGTTTTCTTAGCTCTTTGAACAAAAGTGTTGTCTCTTTGCTTAAAGGTTAAGGAGAACTTCTAAAAGATCTCCTATAGTAAAGGAAAAGGAACATATATTTGCAATCTCATGTAGGACTTTTATGAATTCCTTAGTCATGGACTGTGTTCATTTTAAAAAAGGATTTAATATACAAGCAGTAGATTTCTAATGTTCTTTTAGTGACATTTGCATAGTAGGTAGTCTGGTAATGGGTTTCCCTGGTGACTCAGCAGTAAAGAATCCACCTACTAATGTAGAAGACATGGGTTCCATCCCTGGGTTGGGAAGATCCCCTGGAGAAGGAAATGGCAACTCACTATGGTATTCTTGCCTGAGAAATCCCATGGACAGAGCGCCTCACTGACTCCAGTCCATGGGGTTGCAAAAGAGTCTGATCCAATTTAGCGACTGAGCATACAACCATTTATATATTTCTCTGAGTCATATTTGATCCTTATCTTCCAGTTTGCTTTGTATCCAGAATTAGACATGGTCTTAATAAATAATATATTTCTTTGACCCAGCCATGAAATAGTAAATCGCTTTTATCTTAGCAATCGTTTTAATACTGCAGGATGTAGTTGACTGGGATTAACCAGTCTCAGAGCTGACTTGTTGTTTATTCAACAAGAAAACAACATAAAAATGAGCAACCAAAAGCAAGATATCCAATATCAGTCCAGGAGGCTTAAAACTGGTTTTAGTTATACTTCTTAACATAACACATTATTAAAACATTTTGTAACTATTACTTCACAAGACCTTAAATTGCTAGTTCTTACAAATATATAACATTTAAGATTCTTTCAGCCCTTTTATTTTTGCAAAAATAAGACTTTTCCCCCAACAAAGGTTGAAACTGAAGCTGCTCAGTCGTGTCTGACTCTTTGCAGTCCCATGGACTGTAGCCTCCCAGACTCCTCAGTCCATGGAATTTTCCAGGCAAGAGTACTGGAGTGGGTTGCCGTTTCCTTCTCCAGGGGATCTTCCCAACCCAAGGATAGAACCCAGGTCTCCTGCACTGCAGGCAGATGCTTTTACCGTCTGAGCCAAAAAAAAAAAAAAAAAAAAAAAAACCCTTCAAAATCATGACAAAGATGCCTACTGTTTTGGAACCAGTTTTAAAGTGCTAACAATTTTTTTTTTCTAACCCAATATAGTCGCAGATTTGCTTTTTGCTGTTTTGCAAAATCCAGAAACATTGAATCCACTGCATCTTTAACTTCTGCAACACCCAATCTTTGCAAGGTCTGAGCCACTCTATATAAAAGGTACAAAAAAAACTCAAGCTTATTACAAGGAACCAACTCTGAATCACTGCTAACTTTATAAACTTTTGTCATCATTTATGTCATCAATTTGATATATATTTAACCATTTTATTAATAAAATTTAAAATAAAATTCTACTGAATACTATTTTTTTAAAAAAGAAAATATCAAAGTTGTTGATCTGAAATAAACACTGTCAGATATTTTTCCAGAAATCATAATTAAAAGTAAAATTTAGCAGAAATCATTTAAAACATTTAGATAGGCTTTTTTTTTTTAATAGACTATACATAATCTGTCAAAATTACCTCCTTCACCCCTACACTATGCTGAAAAGCACTGTGCTAAAAGCTATGAGAAATTTAAAGGTTTATAAGGCATCACAATCCCTCCAGGGATATACAAATTAATTGTGAATTTAAAACATGTCATGGTGGAAAGATTACAAGAAGCAATGCCCCAAAAGTACAATGGGAAGTACAAGCATCTACCCAAGGCACCAATGCCAACTCTATTTATACTTTTATACTATGAGATTAATCTTTCATGATTAATTCTGGGAATTTTGAACGCCCCTGTCTTCTTATGGCTAAAGTTTATAGTCACTATTTTCTCACGAGCATTCCATACGTCAAAGGAAAGCAGAAGTTTGGTTATGAAATACTTCATTTATTACTTGTGTATTAAAAAAACAATAAGATTATAGAGCAATTCATTGTATATCCACCTAGTTCTTAATTGCTCAGTCATGTCCGACTCCTTGCAACCCCAAGGACTGTAGCCTACCAGGTTCCTCTGCCCATGGGATTTTATAGGCAAGAATACTGGAGTGACTTGCCATTTCCTCCCAAGGGGATATTCCCGACCTAGGGGTCAAACCTGTGCTTCGGGCATTTCCTGCATCGGCAGGCAAATCGTTTACCACTGAGTTTCCTGGAAAGCCTTATGCATCTGGACTGTCACCAAATGTTGGAGGAGGGAAGCGGCTACCTACTGTGCAATTTATAATAATGATTGGGAATTCTCTGAATTAATTTTTCTAATTTAATCTCCAGACAGTTATTATCATAGATGTAGTCAAACTGATTCTGAGTCTTTTGAAGTGTATCATTGGGATATTTTGGATATTTTTGTTTTGTGGAGAGGATACTAACATGATAAATTAAGGCTATGAACTCCAGGTCTGTTTCCAAGTTCATGTATGTGGTTTGAGAATATTTTCTGAGGTTGATGGGCTTTCTGTGAACCATCATTGTTACCTCATAATATGATTTCATAAGCAGTTGCCTAGAAACTTTGCACTCACTTGTCTTTGGCCATTAGACAAATGATTTCTTTCATTCAGTAATTCAATAACCCTTTACCTATTATGTACAGAAGAAAAGCACATCTTATCTCTTAAAGTGGCCCATTAAAAAAAAAAAAAAAATCCCTCCATGAATCTGTGTAGACTAACTCAATGGGACCTCAGTTCATCAAACTTTCTCATAATCAATATTTTTTTCTTTTCTTCCCTGGGACATGATTAAAGTGTTATGTTCTTAAGATTCAGTATTTGCTCTGAAGAGACACTGCCCATAAAAAAATTGCCTTTCCTTAGTTAAAGGACATTTTGTCCTTCATTGCTAAATAGCATACATTTTATAAAGTATAAAAGTATAAAATATTTTCTCTTTAGGTTTGGTTTAGCTTTAAAATAATTGATTTTGGATTCCTATTTCTTTGCACATAATCTGTACAAAAACAGCCAACGACTTTACTAATGAAACTTAATATTGTACTGAAAATCTAACACATTTTTACAAATCTTAAGTGTCAGCATTAAAAAATTACTTAAGTGTTCCCAGAATAGTAATCTATTATTTTTAAACAACTCTTAAATTTTCTTGTTTTGATAACAAAAATGTGAATTCAAGTAGAAATTTTTCAAAAATATAGAAAATATCACAAACATTAATTAAAAGGAATATTTTATAAAATCATTGCATTTTCTTCTGAAATTATAATGATTTTAAAATGATTTATAATGGATGCCTTAGTGTGCATGGGCTGTGCTGTGCTGTGCTGAGTTGCTCAGTTGTGTCCAACTCTTTGCAACCTCATGGACTGTAGCCCATCAAGCTCCCCTGTCCATGGGATTCTCCAGGCAAGAATATGGGAGTGGGTTGCCATGCCCTTCTCCAGGGGATCTTCCCAACCCAGGGATCAAACCCAGGTCTGCCCCATTGCAGGCAAATTCTTTACCATATTGAGCCACTAGGGGAAGCCCCATAGTGTGCATAGAGTAATGCATTTAACTAATGCTCAATAAGTGATATTAATATTTAGGCTTTCTTTAGCATATACCTGATTATTACTTTTTCTATGACTGAATCAAAAGTTGGACCCATTTTAGTTATATTTGCATTGCCGAATTGTCACTTGGAAAGTATTAATTTACTTTCATTAGCAACAGACAACTAACATAAATCTTGTGACTATTTAGACATATTTCTGGTTTTCTCCTTTCTTTAAACTCATCTGTCTGTTTTTGTCATAATACCACTTGGTTTTAATACTGTGACTTCACTACATTTTAACTCATAGTGAGGATGGCAGTGTATTTCTCTTTCAATTTTCTTGGTTCTTTTCTCAACTCATATTAGCACCTAATTTTTCAAATTATCCTTCTGTGTTTCTAAAGAAAATCCCATAATGATCCCCTTGATATGGTTGACATTAAGTTTGTAAATTAATTTAGAGTTTGGATGTTGTTGTTCAGTCATGTCCAACTCTTTACGCTGCCATGGACGGCAGCACACCAGGCTTCCCTGTCCTTCACCATCTTCCTGAGTTTGCTCAAACTCATGTCCATTGAGTCGGTGATGCTCTCTAACATGTCATCCTCTGTTACCCACTTTGCCTGCCCTCAATCTTTTCCAGTGTCAGGGTCTTTTCCAGTGAGTCAGCTCTTCACATCAGGTGGCCAAAGTATTGGAGCTTCAGCTTCAGTATCAGTCCTTCCAATGAATATTCAGTGTTGACTTCCTTTAGGATTGACTGGTTTAATAAATTTGTAAATTTGGAGATTGTCTGTATACTTCATTAATAACTGTTTACATTATTCAGGTCTTTTTTCCCCCCTTTAGAGAAAGTTCTTTATTTATAAACTATGAATTTCCTATTCAATTTATTCTTAGGTATTTTATACCTTTTTGGCTTATATTAATTGTATCTTCTTTTAATTATAGTTCCTCTCAGGTCAGTTCCAGATCACAAGAAATGGTATGGTTTGTATATATTTTTCTAACATATAATCAGATTGATCCTAATGTGTTTTCATGTTGTTCAGTCTATAATCTGTGGTTGGCTTGTTTATACTCTCATGCAAAAAATGGTGATTTTCCCCATATTTTAATATTTGTAACTTTTAAATATTTACTTGGCTAAAGTTTAAATGGCAACACTAAAAACTAGGATTGAAAATGGGCATTCTAAGCTTTTCCCTGGTATTTTAGGCTAGCTATCATGCTTTTTCTTTTCATTTTAAATTGGAGGGTAATTGCTTTACAATGTTGGCTTAGTTTCTGCTGTACAACACTGTGAATTGGCTATAAATATACACATATCCCTTCTTGAGCCTCCTTCCCACTCTGTTTTAACAAACTGTGATGATGAGGTGATTTGATGATTGATTGTGGACTTCCCTGGTGGCTCAGATGGTAAAGAATCCATCTAAAATGCAGGAGACCCAGGTTTGAACCCTGGGTTTGAGAGATTGCCTAGAGAAGGGAATGGCTACCCACTCCAGTGTTCTTGCCTGGAGAATTCCAAGGACAGAAGAGCCTGGCAGGCTACAGTCCACGGGGTTGCAAAGAGTTGGTCATGGCTGAGTGACTAACACATTTTCTCTATGGAGACTTTATGAGTCTAAACATCCTATTTCTAATTTACTGAATTTTTATATTTTGGACTGACACTGAATTTTAGTGCAAATCATTTGAATTTTGTAATTTCACACCTCCAAGATGGTTCAGAAAAGAAGTCCTGATGAAATAGGACAAATATGAGATCACACAAAACAGATAAAAAGGAAAATGAATAGCTTCAGTGCTAAATTAGGACTTCATATTAAAGACTAAGTAGTAAAACTGGAAACAAATCCTTGTATTTTCTTTGAACAAATTTCTCAGTCACTATATTGGTTTTCAATCATTTGTTTTACATTTGTTGGCTATGTCAGAAGTTGATGGCATGAAAATTATTAAATTTCCTTTTTAATGTAAAGGAGAATCAGTTTTGCTGTGGGAATTTTCTTTATTGCTGAAAGGGGTTGTTTTATCCACATTCATTGACTTTATTTTGTTGTGTTGGTCTGAGACTACTATGATATTCTTTTCTATACTATTCTAGTGATTCAGAAACTGATAGCCGTGGCCAATAACTTTTGGAATTTTTACCCAAAAAATAATTTTTATCATTTTTCAAAAAATGATCATTATTAACATATATGCAATGCTAGAACATAGGCAGCTGTGATGCCTTTGATGTAGATTTGTTTTTGTAAACAAAGCAAAAAAGACTGTCTTTCTAATGTTTGCTGGAAATTTGGATTTTTTTTCCTGCTTGTTTGATAGTAAAGAGTTTATGTTTGTGCAAACTATCCTTAAAAAATTTAATCACACTGGAGAAGGAAATGGCAACCTGCTCCAGTATTCTTGCCTGGAAAATCTCATGTACAGATGAGCCTGATGGGCTACAGTCAATGGCATTGCAGAGTCGGACACAGCTTAGCACCTGAACAACAACAATACATGATCAGGCAGATTGTGATTTGGAGAAATAGTTCTTGATGGAAATGTGGCATAAAATGAAGAATGAAATAACCTAGCAATATGGCATACAGAGTTTTGTAAGAAATTAACATTTGTGTATAGAATAATAATTGCAGATATTCAAACAATAAAGTCTGTGGCTAAAAAAAATTAATCAAATGCTATTAGGCTTATATTAAGACAATTTAGGATTTTCCCCTCACATTTAGAATTTGATAGAATAAATTAAGAAACCTCCTAATAGTAATAATCTATTTCTGCCATCCTAGAGTAAGCACTTCTTTTTCATCTTTTAATTTACTGATGAATTCAATTTGCTACTATTTTAGTTCAGATTTATCAATTTGTACTTAATTTGTTTCCATATGCAGTTGGAAAAGCTTGTTTTTATTTGAAATATTTGTTCAATAGCTTAGAAAATGCATTGTATGATCACATTAACAGCCAAATTTACTCTGGATGTGACAGTACATGAGATACTATTTATAGCAACACCCTTTTAATGTACTTGATTACTTTTTGAAAAGGAAAGTTATGATTTGGTTTTATATAAATTAGTGAATTACTATAACACAATTTTCTTTAGAATCTATTATGATTAGCTACAGTCCTTTGAAACTTATAATTTCTTTGGATGAAAATACAGGTCCACTTAAACTCTGAAATAATGTAAAATTCAGCATGGACATTGAGGGAGGGAGAAGGGAAGAGATGAAAGAAACAAAGCTTATAATAACAGTAACGTGCAATTACCACAGAACTTACCCATTTTAAATGGTAATGGTAGCCTTTGCGCTGGTGAATAATGATAATAACAACAATAACAACCACTTCGGAATTTCAAGTTACCAAAACAAATGATTATTTCTTGATCACTGTACCACTGTACACTATATGTGGAGGCTGTCTGTTTCTCTCTCTCTCTCTTTTTTTTTTTTTTTTACTTTATTTTGCTTTACAATACTATTAGACCAGATCAGTTAACCTTCAGGCTAACTGCAAGGTTAAGCTGGGAAATTTAGTGCGCATCACACCCTTTATTTTAGTAGAGAAAGAACAAAGAGCAAATGAGAAAGAAGGGGACAGAGTAAAATCAGGCAAAAGAGCTGCCCCAGAAATCAAGGGGCAAAGATCCTTTAAGAAGAACCAAAGCCATTTTTAAGTTCAGCTAGATGGATTAGAACAAGGACAGGATCTTGGCTAGCTGTAACATGTTAGTGATCTGGATAAGACTTGTTTTGCTGGAGAAGAGACAGTAAACCCTGATTAATGTTGATTGATAATATCATTAGAAGTAAGACAATGGTACAGTGAATAGGTATTTTCTGGGAGTTTTGTTGCAATATGGCAGAGAAATCAGGTTGATTCTGAAAGGGCATTTTGATATTTTTAAAATATTTAATGATCTAGAGATCTTAGTGTATTTAAATATATCAAATACATATCCCTAAAATATTTAAAGACGTTAAAAATATTATATATTTCAAGATTAGTCTCCTGAGAAATGAAAAATCAGTCATGTTGCAGGTGAGAAGAGAAGTCCTCAGACCATGATGAGTACATGATCTTAATAGCAAAATACCTGTTTCTTCCTTTGTCAGAGGAGAGAAGACAGAAAGAAAGATACAGGTCGGGAGTGGACTTGGGGGCAGAAAGAAGAGGTACTTCTTGTCTGTTTCCGTTTCTCCATGCTGTATCTACTTCGATGATTAGTGAGAGTGAGGCTGAGAAAACGTGGAGATTTGATGACAAAATCTCTTAGAAGTTAGGGAAATGAATCTTCCAGTAATGTACAGTGAGTAGTGTTCAATACAGTTGGCTTGACACTTGGCCAAACCAGTGGTGAGAAAGACTCAGGGAAAAACTATTTTGTTTGCAAGAGAGAAATTTTTTTGAACTAATGTGCACTTATGCTGGTTAAGAAGAGATATGAAGGCCATAGGGAAGTAAAGCAAAATGTATTGACTATTGACAGCTGGTTTAGAGGTCTCGATACAGTCAGAGAACTGCTGACGTGGGAATACTGGAATCGTTGAGCCCAGTCGTTGGGACCTATTGACCAGAGGGATTTGAAAACAAGATTTATTATAACTAAGCCATTAACTCATTAACAAAGCAAGCATCTTTTAGTATCTATAATAACTGTTTGTGTTATGCAAAAGAACTTGGCAGCAAAAGAACTTGGCCGAGAAAAACTACATGACACCCTTGGCTTCACAAAGCTTGCTGTTTCATTAGTGTATTGAGGGGAACCAATACGGAGTTTTTTGAGATTATATCATAACCCTTTCATCCTGGCCAGGAGATGAGACGGTCACATTTAAGCTGGAGTTTGAAAAGGAGTAGGATCTAGAATCATTTAGGGAAAAAAAAAACAGTGGGGAGGTCAGAGAACTTTTCAAACTGAAAGGAGATTCTTTTGAGGTTGAAAAAGTGTGGTGTGAGATATCACCATTATCTGTTGATGATAAGATTATAGCCTATTTTAGAGGAAACTTCTTAGAAAATTTTCTCTGAAAGCATGTGATGCTTAACTGCTATAGTTCAATATCTGAAAAATGTTATCCTCATTTATATACTGCCAACAGTGTAAGAAAAAGCGAAGTCCAATATGTGGATATTTTAATTTATGATTTATCAGAGTTAATATATGCATTTGTATGTATATGATATGGTGACTTGAAGAATTACACACACATGCATGTGTACATATCTAAACACATTGGTTGTGCTGTTCTTATAGCCAAGCATACTCTCTTGGACTGTGTATTCCTCTTTTTTTCCCAACATATTTTTTTTTTAATTGGAGAAAAATTGCTTTACCCTCTTAAAAGACAACAGATGCATCTAAGTGTTCTCCATCTGCATATCAGTGCAATTTCTATTCTCTAGTACACTTAATTTTTTTATTTTTAGTTAAAACTAGGTAGTTATATTTCCAATAAATAAGACTCCAAATAAGTTCCACTTTTTTGTTACAAGACCAATTTGCTTTTCTTTTAGTCATCTTGTTGTTCAGTCACTTAGTTGTGTCCCACTCTTTGCGGCCCCATGGACTGCAGTATGCCAGGCTTTCCTGTCCTTCACTATCTCCCATAGTTGGCTCGAACTCATATCCATTGAGTCAATGATGCCATCCAACCATCTCATCCTCTGTCGTTCCCTTCTCCTGCCTTCAGTCTTTCCCAGCATCACGATTTTTTCCATTGAGTCATCTCTTCACATCAGGTGGCCAAAGCATTGGAGCTTCAGCTGTAGCATCAGTCCTTCCAGTGAATATTCAGGGTTGATTTCCTTCAGTATTGACTGGTTTACAGTCTTAAGAATAGTTGCCAATCAATAATGTTTGTTAAATGACTAAGAACCTAGTGAAATATCACAGCAACAATTTAATCACATATTTCTTAGTCATATAAAATAATGTATTGTATATATATATATACACTTGTTTTCTTTCAAAATTGTACATAACTACTCTGTAGAGGAAAAGTTTTAAATGTATATATGTCTTTTCTGCTTAGCATCACAAACCACAAAGTTTTGCACCATAAGTTAAAAATAGAGTTTTTAAAAATAAGTGTGTTTTATCATCTGTTTATTTGTGTCCAGAATATTCAATTTCCATTTTTAGTATTTTTTTTTCCTTAGAATTGGAAGTATTCATTAATTTGAGAGGAACTCTAATCGGGTGATTGTTATTTTTGAGTCTATGTAATCTGAGTGAATATATAAACTCTTTCAGACATTTAGTAAATTTCAGACATTTAGTAAATCATTCTCTCACTCCCATAGTCTTTATCTCTGTGCCAAAGTGAAGTGGACATTTGGCAAGTGACCAGTTAATTTGATTAATGCAGACGCCAGACAACATTATGCAGGGAAAAATGTCACTTGGCAGCTAAACTCAGGTCTTAATGGAACAAATGGTTTGATGCAACTGCAGGGAGAGTTTATTCCTAACCTTAGATGAACTGACCCTATAAAATTCACAGAAAATGCAGGTAGTTGGACATTTGCAGCTCAAGCAAGTGTTTTCAACTTTTCTTATTTTATAAGCCTGTGATCAGATGCATTGGTTCCATCTCAACTGCACATGCAACGATGTTTATATTTCTTTTTCAACTACACGTGAAAGAACATAATAACAGGGTCCTCTTCTTTCATGATCTAAAGTGAAAAGTTCTGAAAAAATGTATTATGGAGGGATCACCTAAAATACTCAATTACCAGGTGTTGACTAGCAGCTAACATTTATTATTGACAAGAGAAAACCTGTTCACTGATTTTTTTTTTTTAGCCTTAAAATGAACTTCATTTCATTCGTATTTACAAGTTGAATTTAGTTTCGTAAAATGTTAGATAATTAGTCGTCTGATTTTTGGATGGTACAAAACCGATTTTGTGCAATTATTGACTGGGGAATGATTACAGCTGTATTTTTGGAAGAGTGAAAATTATTCTGAAGAATAACACAAAGGCATAATCAAAGCAATATGAATCCAATGATACTGATTTTATAGCATTTCAAGAAAATTTTCCACATAAAGGAGTTTAGAGGAAAATTGCCTTCCTGAGTAACAGAATTGCAATTATCATTGCCTTACTTTTGCCTCTGTAATGACATTTATGCCTTTGGCAGAAATATACCATTTTCATGGTAGAAGGAACTTTTTCTTTTTTTACCTTTTTTAAAAAATTTTAATGGGAGGATAATTGCTTTACAGTGTTAGTTTCTGCTGTATGACAGCGTGCATCAGCTGTAAGTAGTCACCTATCCCCTTCCTGCTGAGCCGCCCTCTCAACCTACCCCCATCACACCCTCTAGGTCATCACGGGGCACTGAGCTGAGTTCCCTGTCTAGACAGCAGCTTCCCACTAGCTGTCTGTTTCACACATGGTGGCGTGTATGTTTCAGTGCGGCTCTCTCAATTTGTCCTACCCTCTCCTTCCCCGGTTGTGTCCAAGTCTTCTCTACAGCTGAGTCTCTATTCCTACCCTGCAAATAGGTTCATCAGTACCATTTTTCTAGATTCCATATATATATATATATATATACACACACATACTTGTTTTTCTCTTTCTGATACTTGTTTTTCTAATGTTAGTATCTGATACTTGTTTTTCTCTTTCTGACATCATTCTGTATGACAGGCCCTAGGTTCATCCACCTCACTACAACTGACTCAAAATACCCCATTGGGAACTCTTGTAACTGTGCTAGACTGTGTTAGTATCCGTATGTGTAACACTTGGGTTTACACCGACTGAAATAACCCCTAATATATTTCACTTATTTAAAAATTATGAATAGAATTCCACTGAAATTAAAAATCTTGAGTCTATTGACAACACGGCTGGTTGAGAAATTATTTTCAGAGAATGTGTGTTTAAGACATGCCATATGAACAGGACAGAGGAGCCTGAGAATGGTTGCTATAAACACATGGGCTGTAACCCACCAGGCTCCTCTGTCCATGGAATTCTCCAGGGAAGAATACTGGTGTGGGCTGCCATTTCCTCCTCCAGAGGGTATTTTCCACCCAGGGATTGACCCTAGGCTCTTGTGTCTCCTACATTGGCAGGTGGATTCTTTACCACTGTACCACCTGGGAGGCTCATTAAACAAGGCATATAACGCAGAGTCCAGAACTCAGAATGTTTTGTATAATGTTCAGTATGGAACCCTTGAACCTTGTTCAATATTGTATGTAAAGAGTTATATTTAAAAGTATGTTACATAAGCTTTGCCTGAGTTTTGTTGAATAGCTACAGAATGAAAATATAAAAAGAGAATAAGAACACAATATCTGTAGCCTAATTTTC
Organism: Cephalophus harveyi; assembly: GCA_006410635.1. Taxonomy (NCBI): domain Eukaryota; kingdom Metazoa; phylum Chordata; class Mammalia; order Artiodactyla; family Bovidae; genus Cephalophus; species Cephalophus harveyi. The sequence goes on from SJYT01021598.1 coordinate 384,770, forward strand.
AATTGTGAACTTGGGAGAATACTTAGAGCGGCCTATAGAAATCAAGAACATATTTGCATAAGCACTTTTTCCCTCCTGAGACTTAGGACTGTTCATCTTGCAAAGATGACAAGAACATGTACAAATAAAGCACATTTATCAGGTAGTGATGACAGATGTTAAAAATCACTCAAATTCCTGTTTTTAGTATCAAAATTTAAAAAGAACAAATGAGATGATTATTACCAGTCACATAGGTAAATTTAACATAAGTAACAGGAGTTAGAATAAGTTCTGTATAAGAAAGTGATTCAGATTTTCTCCACTGTATCTATAGCAACCATTCTCAGGCTCCTCTGTCCATGAAATTCTCCAGGCAAGAATACTGGAGTGGGTTACCATTCCCTTCTCCAGGGGGATCTTCCCAACACAGGGATGGAATCCTGATCTCCTGCATTGCAGGTGGATTCTTTACTGTCTGAGCCACCAAGGAAGCTCAAAGTTACTCATATTTTCTCCACTGTGTTTATAGCGACCATTCTCAGCCCTGAGGCTCTCAACCCATTCTCAGCCCTGAGGCTCTCAACCATATTCTATTTTCATGTATGTTAACTTATCTCGTTTTTCAAATAGAATGTGAGCTCCCTTAGGCCAGAAATGTGTAACATGTGTAACCCAGGGCTGACTACATTTTCCAAAGTTACCAACTAGCTCTCTGAGACACCCAGACTTTCCACGTTCTGGGCAACTGGCACTCACTGTTTGTGTCACTAGCCAGCACCCAGGTTCCCATCGCCAGACACCGCTGAGTAGAGCAGAAGCAAGTGCCATCCCTCGGCTGGAGGACGTGTCCTGACAGTGTTTCTAGCCCTAGAGGTTTCCCTTGACACGTGTGGGACCCGTGCCTTTTCTTCTGTTGTTGATCCAAGCTTTCCAACTTGCTCCTTCCCCAAGAAACTCTATTCCTTAAACCATGCAGCACAGCATTGTTGAGTTTATGACCCATGACGGCCACCACAGAGGGACCTTCTTTAAATAGGAGGCCACCTTTGGATAAAGTATAGGGATACTTTTAGTTTTAGATCAGCTAACTTATTTGTTTTCCTAATTTTATTTTGGGTTCCCTGGTGGCTCAGAGGTTAAAGCGTTTGCCTGCAATGCGGGAGACCTGGGTTCGATCCCTGGGTCAGGAAGATCCCCTGGAGAAGGAAATGGCAACCCACTCCAGTACTCTTGCCTGGAGAATCCCATAGACAGAGGAGCTTGGTGGGCTAACTTTGGCCTCTAATGCTTCTCTCTTAGAAACACCAACACAATGAGAGAAGAGAAACAATTCAGTTATTCCACACTGAAGGATTTATTTGTGTGCCTTAATTGATCACCCATTAAACAGATTCATACTTCCCGACCCCCTATGAGATTACCTTAATGTGCCAATTAACATTAACCTATAGGGTAGTTTTGATAATTTCATGTAGGTAATAGATATTGATTTCTGGATTTGGAGGCAATCAAGAATTAAATATCAATAAATAGTATGAACAGGTGTTTAATTCTTGAGTTCTGAGACAATTGGAGGTTGTGAATAAAACATGCTCTATCTTTCTCAGATCAGATTGGAAAACTGAGTTTAGCTTTGGGCTTCTATATCTGTGGTTGGTTATTTCAACAGAAAGTAAAAGGCACCCTCAATTTGTACACTTGTGATCACTCATCTTGTTCCTAAAGCAAATACTTTGTCAAAAATGATGGCACATTGGTATTTCAGGGAAGAGTAAAATTTTAGAGAATAATATTTATTTAATAACAAATTTTACAATATTTCTAGGAGTGCAATAGCAAAAAGTTCATTTCAGTCTTTTCTACGTCAGCAATTCATTTTTCAACTTGATATACATCTTTTGAAATATCTTCCACGTCTAATATATTGTAGGCACTGAAAGAGATTTAAAAATGAGTTAAAAGGAAACCACTTCCCTCATAAAACTTGCAGTTCGTATCTGTGAGGGCCTGGTCAAGTAGATGGAAAATGCTCTCTTAAATCCCCTCCATTGGACATCTAGGTTTCTTCCATGGCAATATTGTGTTTGTTAGTTTCTGCTGTACGATGAAGTAAGTCAGCCATATGTATACATATATTTCCTCCCTCCTGGACCTCTCCACCTGCCATCCCAGGTTATCACTGTAGTGCAAACAGGGCTTCAGTGAACATTGAGGCCCATGTAGCCTTTTGAATTATGTTTTTCTCAGGGTATGTGCCCAGCAATGGGATTTCTGGGTCATATGGCAGTTCTATTTTAGTTTTCTAAGGAACCTCTGCTCTGTTCTCCACAGTGGCTGTGTCAATTTACATTCCCACCAATAGTGCAAGAGTGTTCCCTTTTCTCTACACCCTTTCCAGCATGTATTGTTTATAGATTTTTTTGATGATGGCCATTTTGATGGATATGAAGTGATACCTTGTTGTAGTTTTGATTTGCATTTCTCTAATGATTCGTGATGTTGAGCATCTTTTCATGTGCCGCTTGGCCATCTGTAAAGAGATGAATGGATAAAGAAGATGTGGTGCATATGTACAATGGAATATTACTCATCCACTTAAAGGATTGAAAGAGGGCCATTTGTAGAGACCTGGATGGACCTAGAATCTATCATACAGAGTGAAGGGAGTCAGACAGAGAAAAACAAGTATCACTTATTAACACATGGATGTGGGATCTAGAAAAACTGGTACAGATGAATCTGTTTCCAAGGCAGGAATAGAGAACCAGACAGAGAACAGACATGTGGGCACAGTGGGGAGGGGAGCCTGGGGCCAGCTGGGAGATTGGGATTGACATGTCCACACTACCAGTGTGAAACAGAGAGCTAAGGGCAAGTTGCTCTAAAGCGCAGGAAGCCCAGCTCCTTGCTCTGGGGTGATCTAGAATGGGGAGGTAGCAAGGTCCAAGAGGGAGGGAGTAGATGTAATCATATGGCTGACTTGACTTCATGTACAGCAGAAACTAACAGCATTGTAAAGCAATTATATTCCAATTTTTTTAATGTAAAAATAAAAAAGAACATCCCTTCCATTTGTAGACACTGGGGTCAGAGCTGCGTTGCCTCAGTTTGCCATCAGGCCGGTGGCCCCGTGGCAAGGTTGCTGGTCCCTCCTTCCCCCTCGCCACTCTGCCTCACGCTTCTCAGGGCTGTGGTCCAGGGCTGGAAGCAAGGACAGAGGAGCGGGCAGGCTATGAGTTGTTGCTCCGTGCTGGCTCTTTCTGCTTAGCACCCTCCTCAGTCAGTCCCTGACCAGCTGTCTCCTGCAGTCCCTTTCACAAGGGACTGTTTTGCTGGTGTCATCTCACTCATCCCACTGGGGTGGGGGGATTTGTTTTTTTTTTTTAATGAAGCAATTCCAGCTCCTCTCTCAGGGACCACTCATTCAGAGGGACCACACATTCAGACCACACATTCACGCCTTTCTGCTTTTTCCAGAAATTCTGAAAGCACGGGCAGTTGCCAACGAGACACCTTCTCCCTGCTCTGTGGCAACATACTTTTTCTAGTATACGTCACTCTGTCCCCCAGACGCCAGGTGACACGTGTACATGGTTCTCTGCTTCCCCACCCCTGCGCTGTCTTCACGTGGGGCAGGAAACGCCACTCTGCTTCTTGGAGAAGAAACCGCCCCAGGGCCCGGGGAACAGGCCTTCTCAGCGTCTCCCTGCCCACCTGTAACCCACCCAGGTGGCTTACAGACCCTCCAGGTGGGCAAGGCCTGATGGCTGTGGGTCCAGCTTTCTACCACACTTTTATTTTTCTTTCTGGTCATTTGTTTTAGAAGGAGAGGCACTTAAGAATATTTTGTTCTCAGGGTTGAGGTCTTAGGCAAACCTAGACAAAAGTAAAACCCCTGTTTCATGTCTGTCTTATTAACTGTGTGTTTGCGGTGTATACATACATCATTGGAATCCTTATGCACATAAAACACACTGTGCTTTGTTATTCCACATTCTGTTAGCCTCATTATTCCCATGTCATCAAAATTCTTTCCATATAAATGCTCATAATATTACAGTATAAGGATTAATTATTACTTATTCAATAAGAACCCAATCATATAGATTATTTCTAGCATATTATTGTTGTTAGGAATGCAGAGTGAATATTTTTGAACACAAAACTTTTATTTATATGCACATTCATTCATATATATGTATATTATATAGTATTTTCCTAGAATAATTTTCTTGTTATAAAATCTAGAACAGAGTTAAGACCTGCTGATATATTTTGGTAACTTATCCTCCCCAAAATGTCCTGAAAATTTACATTTTCCTCCAGCAGTATAAGAGAATGTCTTTCTAACCATTTCTGTACTGACATTCTTATTACTTTTTTTTTTTTCATTTCTTGGATTATTGGATTTCCTCTTCTGAGAATTTTCTTTCCATTGTGTTTCTTGATCTTAAGTTATTTCTTATTAATTTTTATGAACACTTATTATGGTTTTCTTTCTACTGGACTTTTTTTTCCCGTAATTTATTTTATTGAAGTATAGTTGATTTACAGTGTTGTGTTACTGCTGCTGTAACAAATCACTACAAACTTAGTGACTCAAAGCAGATCTCCTCTTACTGTCGAAAAATGCATCTTCAGGGCTAAAATCAGGTGTCAACAGGCCTGAGTCCCTCCGGAAGGCTCTGGGGGGAACCTGCTTCCTTGTCCTTTCGTCTTCTAGAGATGCCTCTGTTCCTGACTGTGGCCTGTCCCTGGTATTTGCCCGTGTGGCTTCTGTGTCACATCTACTACTGACACTGACTCCCCTCGTCTGTCTTTTTATTTATTTATTTATTTTATTGAAGGATAATTGCTTTACAGAATTCTGCTGTTTTCTGTCAAACCTCAGCACGAATCAGCCATAGGTATACATATATACCCTCCCTCCTGAACCACCTCCCGTCTCCCTCCCCATCCCACCCCTCCAGGTTGACACAGATCCCCTGTTTGAGTTTCCTGAGCCACAGAGCACATTCCGTCCGTCTCCTGGCCTTTCTGACCATCTCCTTTTTCTCTTCATTATTGACCTTTATGCTCTTTCTCTTACACAAATGAAAGGAGGAGTTGTTTGGCTATTGGGTCTATAAATCTCAAAACACAAGTCTATTTATTTTATTTAAATAATTTATTTCTCTAGAATTATGAGCAAAAGCAATAGCCTTATCTATCTGGAGAGTTTGTGCAGAGCCATTTTCATATAAAAGGGCTGCACGGAGGACTTGGAGAAAGCCTGATTTATTGAATGAAATTAAACATTTTCCACAGGAAAGTATTTTCTCTGAACATTTGTGGCTTTGTGCAATTACAGGCCTCTCACTGTGGGTAGAGAGAAGGTTGGAAACTTGGTTATAAAGCATTGCTTAGCTAAGTGTGCATGGCTTTAAGAAAAAACTGTGTGGGAGTGAGCATTCCCCACTGAGGGTGAGTCAGTGATCTCTCTTTTTATTCCCCCATGGGGGGCCTGTAAAATAGAAAAAGAACTTCTGATTCCATCTACAATTTTGGTGACTAACCATTAAGGGTTTCACTTAATATCTGTATGTTCTCTAGAGACATGAAATGCTGTATGAGTACTAAATTATATTTGTAACTTATGGTTTAGCTCTGGGGTTTAAATAGTCATATTTGCAATTCTTTGGAAATATTTAAATATCACAAGAGTCAGAATATGTTACAATAGATATTATAATATATTGCCAACTATTACAAAATTTTATTATGTGTAGATTGAATGGGTGATTAGCACCTGCTATTAAGGAGACATTTTTATTCAGCCTATGTCTTAAGAACTAATTTGTATCTGCATATGAGTTACATTAGAGATATACTCAGGATGCACACCTATACAAATCCATACATAAAGGTGATATAAATGTAAGTATATCCTTACTAACTAGGTCCTACAGTTTTTCTCTGCAACTTTTCTAGGTACATTTGAACACCAGTGCAGAGACCTTATTTTTGCCAGATAGAATATCTTGATATTTTTTCCTTGTTACATTCTCCTTGATTTGGTTCTCTGACTAAAAGAAAATAATTACCTGTCACCACTATTGTTTAGTCACTCACTCATGTGTGACTCCTGTCTTTTCCCCTGGACTGTAGCCTGTCAGGCTCTTCTGTCCATGGGATTTCCCAGGCAAGAACACTCGAGTGGGTTGCCATTTCCTCCTCCAGGGGATCTTTCCGACCCAGGGATTGAACTGGCATCTCCTGAGTTGCGGGCAGATTCTTTTCTACTGAGCAACCTGGGAAGTCCACTGTAAGGAACAGAGCCGCTGTACGTCCATTCCTCTCATTCATTGTTTCATTCCTGCAGGTGCTGAATGGTTATTGGCTGCTATGCTTATGCCAAACCAAATAAAAAATATATTGACATAACCTGAGGGAGATGATCTGAGTCACACCTTTAGATTAGCTCAGAAGCCTTCTGATTGGACTCTTCATATTCATTTCTGCTTCTTCTATTTCTTTTCACTGGGCCTGGGACCAGCTGTGCATAAACCTCTTCAGATTTGATAGACACCGCCTAAATGTTTCTGACTTGCCTCACACCGTCTGAGAGAAAACCTCTTTCTTTTCCCCTGCACTGTACAATCCAGCCTACGTACAGTCTAGAATCATAAACACATTTTGTTGTTTGCTTCATCAGTCAATGAGACATTGTAAATATATTCATCTGTTCCTATGCTCATTTATCATTTATTGAGTACCTTCCTTGTTCCAAACACTATTTTATACTCTTCAGATAATCGATGGACTATACAGTTAAAAGGGAAAGACCACAGAAAGAAAAAGCCGTATCCTAATAACCCTGATGGTGTATCTGTGAGATTTGTTTTTCTTTTGTAGAATGAGTCAATTTAAAAATGACTAAGAGCCTAGTACCTTTCGATGTGCACTAAAACTGCCAGTGAATTAAGTCAAAAATTTTTTTAAAGATGTCAGTTGGTTTCAGCTCAGTTCAGTTCAGTCGCTCAGCCGTGTCTCACTCTGCAACCTCATGAATCTCAGCACGCCAGGCCTCCCTGTCCATCACCATCTCCCGGAGTTCACTCAGACTCATGTCCATCGAGTCCGTGATGCCATCCAGCCATCTCATCCTCTGTCGTCCCCTTCTCCTCCTGCCCCTAATCCCTCCCAGCATCAAAGTCTTTTCCAATGAGTCAACTCTTTGCATGAGGTGGCCAAAGTACTGGAGTTTCAGCTTTAGCATCATTCCTTCCAAAGAAATCCCAGGGCTCATCTCCTTCAGAATGGACTGGTTGGATTTCCTTGCAGTCCAAGGGACTCTCAAGAGTCTTCTCCAACACCACAGTTCAAAAGCATCCATTCTTCGGGGCTCTGCCTTCTTCACAGTCCAACTCTCACATCCATACATGACCACTGGAAAAACCATAGCCTTGACTAGATGGACTTTAGTCGGCAAAGTAATGTCTCTGCTTTTGAGTATACTATCTAGGTTGGTCATAAATTTTCTTCCAAGGAGTAAGTGTCTTTTAATTTCATGGCTGCATTCACCATCTGCAGTGATTTTGGAGCCCCCAAAAATTAAGTCTGACACTGTTTCCACTGTTTCCCCATCTATTTCCCATGAAGTGATGGGACCGGATGCCATGATCTTCGTTTTCTGAATGTTGAGCTTTAAGCCAACTTTTTCACTCTCCTCTTTCACTTTCATCAAGAGGCTTTTTTAAGTTCCTCTTCACTTTCTACCATAAGGGTGGTGTCATCTGCATATCTGAGGTTATTGATATTTCTCCTGGCAATCTTGATTCCAGCTTGTGTTTCTTCCAGTCCAGCGTTTCTCATGATGTACTCTGCATAGAAGTTAAATAAGCAGGGTGACAATATACAGCCTTGACATACTCCTTTTCCTATTTGGAACCAGTCTGTTGTTCCATGTCCAGTTCTAACTGTTGCTTCCTGGCCTGCATACAGATTTCTCAAGAGGCAGGTCAGGTGGTCTGGTATTCCCATCTCTTTCAGAATTGTCCACAGTTTATTGTGATCCACACAGTCAAAGGCTTTGGCATAGTCAATAAAGCAGAAATAGATGTTTTTCTGGAACTCTCTTGCTTTTTCGATGATCCAGCGGATGTTGGCAATTTGATCTCTGGTTCCTCTGCCTTTTCTAAAACCAGCTTGAACATCAGGGAGTTCACGGTTCACGTATTGCTGAAGCCTGGCTTAGAGAATTTTGAGCATTACTTTACTAGCATGTGAGATGAATACAATTGTGCGGTAGTTTGAGCATTCTTTGGCATTGCCTCACTTAATGTTATTGTGCTAGACTATTGGTAAGGATGGGGCTTCCCAGGTGGCTCAGCAGTAAAGAATCCACCTGCCATTGCAGGAGAAGCAGGAGACGTGGGTTCGATCCCTGGGCTGGGAAGATTCTCTGGAGCAGAAAATGGCAACCTGCTCCAGTATTCTTCTCTGGAAAATCCCATGGACAGAGGAGCCTGGTGGGCTACAGTCCAAGGGGTCACAAAGAGTCAGACACGATTGAGCATGCATTCATGCATTAGTCAGGACAGAACATGACAACTGCCCAGATCTCTGCAGCTGATACAAGCCTACTTTTTGCTCATTTCTTAATCCAGTGAAGTCAGGAGGCTCTCCTTGGTGTGTCTTCTCCATGTAGTGACTCAGAAATCTGTAATTGTCAGCTTTTTAGCTTCATCATTTTATAGCCCTTCAGTTCCAGGTACTTAGGTAAGGAAGTTCCCGTGGGGTGTCTCCTTTTTAGAGCTAGAAGAGATGGAAACCATGTCCTTCCACATTTTAGCAGCCAGACTTTAGTCTCAGTGTCCCACTGAAAGGCAAGGGTTAACAGAATAACTTTTTATTAATCTGATATAGATACCAGTTCATTAGACTAAATTGTTTCTTCTCTACATATATAGGTGCATTAAATATGTGTTGACTATGTGTGTTAGTTGCTCAGTCATGTCCAACTCTGCAACACCATGGACTGTAGCCCACCAGGTTTCTCTGTCCATGGGATTCTCCAGGCAAGAATACTGAATTGGGTTGACATTTCCTCCTCCAGGGAATCTTCCTAACTCAGGGATCGAACCCAGGTCTCCTGCATTGCAGGCAGCTTCTTTGCTATCTGAGCCACCAGGGACTACCTAGTAGGATTAAAGAATCTTAAGTAAATTCAAAAACAGGTTCAAGTTTCAACATGCAATAAAAACTATAAAGGAAATGAACGATAAGTGAAAATAATACTGTGAGTCATTATTCACATTTGGGTAATCAAGAAAGCATTTCAGAGTAAATCATATTTAAACTGGGACCTGAATGATAATTAAGAGGCAGATGAGTATGGAGTTGCAAAAGCTCTTTGTAGGCAAAAGGAAAAGCATCTCTGAATACTCTGAGACAGGAAAGGATTTGATGAATTCCAAGAACTGTGAAAAGATAAATTCCCAAAGAACATCCTGTCTGAGTTCTTTCATCAAGAAAATGTGGATGGAAAACCCTGTCTCTGCCTAAAATTAAATTGATTTTGCCCTGCCTCTCACATATTAGTTTAGCTGGATTTAGAATTCTAGGTTACTCAGCAACTGAAGACATTATTTTATTTATTGTAATAAAGTTTCTTGTTGCTGCAGATTATAAGTCTACTGTTCATTTCTTTATATGTTTTTATTTCCTACTCTCTGTCTGTGCTTTAATAATCTCGCCTAGCTTTTTTGTTTCTCAGTTTGTTTACAATATGACTAACTTTGAATATATTTTTATATTTTTATTTTGCTCAGTATTTTTGTGCAAATTTTTCTGGTCATTTTTCCCCCCTATAACCTAGCATTGAGAGGTTGCCCTGTCAACAAAAAAAAGGCAAATTTTCACTTGGAGAAAACCACTTTTATCTTGGTTCCTTTACTTCCTGTTTGCTTCCCAGCAAGATTCAACAGATATTTTGGGACTATAGTACATAAAGCTTAAGAACAAAGTCCACATATGAGCTAAGGGTGACCAAGCAGAAAGATGAAAAGAACCCAGCCTCTGGTGGCAATCACTGAGTTGTTCTATTCCCTCTGCATTACTGACACCTCGCCTTACTATCTCATTTGATAATTAACTAACATAGCCTAGCCAGTTTGTCTTCCTATCCTGTTATATTTAATGTTTCACAAATGACTTACATCTATCGTGTCATTTAAAGGTTACGATTCTGTGAAATTGCTATGGAGGAAACTAGGATTTAAAAAGAAGTCAAAGTTAATGAAGCTTTTTTATATTTCAAAAAAAATTGAGTATTATTGGGAATATTGACATAACTAAGAGATTAGTAGATGCTCAGCAAACTTTTTTTTTTTTGATCAGTTGCTTAGTTACCTGTCTTACTGAATAAGCACAAATGGCATTGAATTCACACAAACTCCAATGTTTGATTTTCAACCTGTGGATCTCACACACACACATCTACACACACAAAAGACAGATGTCACATGTAGCTACTATATTGTATCTTTGCGCCCTTTTTGCATAACTTTCTCAGGAAAGTTTCCATCATCTATTTTCCATCCATGGTATTTGTACTATATTTCTTTTTTTGTAGAAAGAGTAGTTTTTATTGAGATATAATTGACTTAATAATTTCACATAAGTTTAAGGTGTACAATGTGTTGATTTTATGCATTTATATACTGCAATATGATTACCACCATAGTGTTAACATCAACATTATATTACATCATTGTTTAGTTTTTGTGGTGAGAAAATTTAATATTTAGTCTCTTAGCAACCTTGAAGTATATAATACAGTGTTTTGACTATAATCATATCTCCCCAAGTGACAGCTACAGGAAAATGAGTGTTGGTGTTTGTGCCACCCGGAAGGAAGATTATGAGACAGATAACAAAATGTAGGAAGTTTATTAGGGAGTACAACACCTATGGAGAAAGAGACCAGGTGGCAAAGGGCAGAGAGAGAGAGAACTAGGACCAGGGTAAAGTGATAACAGAAGTACCTCTGAAGCTGGGATAGATCTTGGGTGGTGGTTGTTCAGTCACTAACTTGTGTCTGACTCTTTGCAACCCCATGGACGGCCATATGCTTGTCCTTCACTATCTCCCAACATTTCCTCAAACTCATGTCCATTGAGTCAGTGATGCCATGGACTGTAGCCCACCAGGCTCCTCTGTCCATGGGATTTCCCAGGCAAGAATACTGGAGTGGGTTGCCGTTCCCTTCTCCAGGAGACCTTCCCAACCCAGGGATCAAACCTGGGTCTCCTGCATTGCAGGTGGATTCTTTAGCATCTGAGTTAATGGGAAGTGCTTAGATCTCTGGAGCTATCGCAAATTGGGGTGAGAAGAGTAGCTCCTTCATACTCTCAAGTGACCAGGCTGCCCCGGAAAGCGGGTGTGGCTTAGCAAGGAGGTTTCTTACAGCCAAGGGGAAAGGGCAGCGATTAGACATTTCCAATAACTGGGGAATACACCCTCCTTCCTGAAGGCAGCCCTGGAGGGCCCAGGCCAGAATCCTCTCACCCAGGTCTTCCCTGCTTATCAACCACCTTTCATAAATCATTCCCTCCTATCCACTTATTGGCTTATCTCTTAGTACTTGTCACAACGGGAAAATTTGCTTGTTTAATTGTCTCTGTTATTTCTGCTGGATTCTAACATCTGTGAGGTTAAAGATTGTGTCTTCCTTGTTTGCTTTTATGCTAGTCGTTTGCACATAGTAGACAGTAAATTCTCATTGAATGAATGACTGATATTGTGTCAATTCTACAGAAAGCACTAAAACCACTCTATTTACATTTAACATATAAGATATTAAGTGAGCCCTCTAAAGATGCCACTTAAGACCACAAAAATGTTCTCATTTTAAACGTGTTATCAGTCACCAAGTATCATACATGTTTATGAATAACACTGAATTCTGCAGAAATATACATTCTTTTGATTTCTGTACTACTTGAGGTTAGAATCGAAGATATAAATAGATACTGACATTTATCCTAATAAGCAGGTGGTGCAAGATATTTTTATAATGTACTTAATTTGGATGAGCATGTGGATTCTTTATTCAAGTAGATGGATTTGATTGTAATAACCATCCAATGTGTCTGAGTCAACTTTTGAGAAGAGAGAATCTGCTCTTGTTGATAGCATTATTACTCACAGCTGGAGTCTAACAAGGCTATCAACAGACCATGAGCAAGTTATTTCCAATTTTCTAAGTGCTTCTCTCTTTTAAATATAGTTGAATCATATATTATACTGTTAATTTCAAGTTCTCTACATATCAATACACTATTGTTATGCATGTTGGAAATTACAGATGCCAAAATTTTCTAATTTTCTATGATTATTTTTAAAAATCGAACAAAATAACAATAATTTAAAATTTTGCCAATGTCATTTTGTTTTTCCTTCAAATTGATGCATGCAAATGAGCTCATTTAGTACATTTTACCAGCCTTTCACTTGTTATTTAATATTATAAGAAAATGCATTTTAA
>SJYT01021601.1:0-17216 GCA_006410635.1 Cephalophus harveyi
AAGCAGAGATATTACTTTGTCAACAAATGTCCATCTAGTCAAGGCTATGGTTTTTCCAGTGGTCATGTATGGATGTGAGGGCTGGACTGTGAAGAAAGCTGAGTGCTGAAGAATTAATGCTTTTGAGCTGTGGTGTTGGAGAAGACTGTGGAGAGTCCCTTGGACTGCAAGGAGATCCAACCAGTCCATCCTAAAAGAAATCATTCCTGGGTGTTCATTGGAAGGACTGATGCTGAAACTCCAATACTTTGGCCATCTCATGCGAAGAGCTGACTCAATGGAAAAGACCCTGATGCTGGGAGGGATTGGGGGCAGGAGGAGAAGGGGACGACAGAGGATGAGATGGCTGGATGGCATCACGAACTCGATGGACATGAGTTTGGGTAAACTCCAGGAGTTGGTGATGGACAGGGAAGCCTGGCGTGCTGCGATTCATGGGGTCCAAAGAGTCGGACACAACTGAGCAATTGAACTGAACTGAACTGAATGGAAGTTTCTAATGCTATAAATTTCCCTCAGAATTCTGCTTTAGCTACATTCCACAAAGTTTTACATGCTATTTTTCATTTTCAGTCAACTTAATATTCTAACTTATTTTTATTTTTTCCTTTGTTGAATTATTTAGAAGTGTATATTTAATTCCCAAATATTTGTGCATTTGCCAAATGTCATTTTAAACAATTTCTAACCTAATTCCATTGTAGTCAGAGAACATATATTTTATGAGCCAACTCCTATTAAATATATTGAGGCATTTTTAGGTACTAATAAATTATATATCTGATAAATATCTCATGTATAGTAGGGAAAAACGTGCTTATCTTCTATTGTTGGTTGAAGTGTTCCATAACTTAATTTTATCAGGATGGTTATACTGTTTTTAAAGTCTTGCATATCTTTATTGATTTGCTGTCTTCATCTCTCAGTTATTGAGGGTAAGGATTGAGGAACGGATAGTTATTGTGAATTTGTTGATACAGTTTTATCATACACATTTACAATTGTTATGGGTCCTTGGAGAGTTGTCCCACCCATTTATCATTCTGTGGTGGTGGTGGTTTAGTCACTAAATTGTGTCTGAGTCTTGCGACCCCATGGACTATAGCCTGCCGGGTCCTCTGTCCATGGGGTTCTCCAGGCAAGAATACTGGGGTGGGTTGCCATTTCCTTCTCCAGTGGATCTTCCTGACCCGGGAATAGAACCTGGGTTTCCTACACTGTAGGCAGATTTTTACCAACTGAGATACATGGGAAGCTCTGTCATTCTGTAACACCCCTTAATTTTTTCTGTTTTTGAAGTCTTAAGTCTTCCCTGGTGGCTCGGATGATAAAGCATCTGCCTACAATGCAAGAGACCCGGGTTCAATCCCTAGGCTGGGAAGATCCTCTGGGGAAGGAAATGGCAACCCACTGCAGTACTCTTGCCTGGAGAATCCCATGGACGGAGCAGTGTGATAGAATGCAGTCCATGGGGTCGCAAAGAGTCAGACACGACTGAGCAGCTTCACTTTCTTTCACTTTTGAAGTCTACCTGTCTGACTTAATTTAATGACTCCAGCTTTCACTGATTATTGTGTGATGTGTTTTTACTCATTTATACTTTTAGCCTGTCTATAAATTTTATGTTTAAATTGAGCTTAAAGGCAGCGTGTAATTGGGTCTTGTTCTTTTATCTAATTTGATAATCTCTCCTTTGTAATTCATTTGCATTTGCTTTGTTGTCTCATTACCTTTAGCTCCTTGTTTCATTATTTTTATGGTGTCTTTATTAGTATTTTGTAGTTTGTAGAGTATTTCTTTAATTTTCATTATCTATCTACAAGTGATGTTATGCCACTTAATACATAGGAAATGAATTGTACACAATACACTTTCATTTCTCCTCTTTCAACCTTTATGCTGTCATTATCAAATAGCTTATTTCTAGATTTATGTCATACTTCACAATACTTTGTTATTGTTTCTGCTTTAAACATTTGACTATATTTTGAAGTATTTTTTTAAAAGAAAAAAGGAGTCTTTATATTTACCCACATAATTGCTATTTCTAGTGCTCCCTATTCCTTTGTGCAGACCCAGATTTCTGGCAGGTATTTTTCTTTTGCCTGAAGGTCATCTTTTATTATTTCTTGTGGTGCAGTTCTGCAGCTGATGAATTCTTAGCTTCTATATGTCTGAACATGGCTTTATTGTACCTCTGTTATCAAAATATATTTTTGTTGAGTAAAGAATTCTAGTTTAACTATTTTTGTTGGTTTCTCTTTGCTTTTTCCTTTCAATTTTTTAGAGATATGTTCTGATGATGATCGTTTAATTGCTAAATTCTGTTTAACTCTTGTGGTCCAAGGATTGTAGCCTGCCAGGATCCTCTATTCATGGGATTTCACAGGTAAAAATACTAGAGTGGACTGCCATTTCCTTCTTCAGGGAATCTTCCTGACCCAGGGATCGAACCCAGGTCTCCTGCATTGCAAGCAATCTCTTGCATTACAGGCAGATTCTTTATCAACTGAGCCACCTCCTCTACTGACAGAAATTTCACTGTTTCTGACAAGAATCCTTCTGTCATTCGGATCTCTGTTCTTCAGTACATAGCTTACATTTTCTCACTGGACATTATTAAGATTTGCTATTCCTTCTGTTATTGTAGAAAGTTGAATATGATGTGCCTTTATATAAGATTCTTCATCTTCTTATGCTTGGAATTTATTAAGCTTCATGACTCTGTAGATTTATAGTTTTCATCAAAATTTTTAAAATTTGGCTATTAACTTTTTTTCCGTCCTTCTCTTCTTGGGGAGCTCCAATTCATGGGCCTGTAGACTCTCATCCCAGAAGCAGAATTGGAGTGAGGATAGCATACGGTATTACAAAACCCAGTACATGGGCTGAGAATCAGTGGTGAGACTGGAGAAGCAGGGACCAGATGGATGCCCTTCATAGGTAACCTGCTTGTCATTCCTAGTTTGTCTGTGGGAGAGGCTGACTCAGCAGTAGGTGTGCCTGGGCTTTCAATTTGAAGATACTTGGGGCTGCAACTGAGAAAGTTTGAAAAATGCAGGGATTAAATATAATCTGTTCTGTCTTTCATCTTCATTAATACAATTTTCCTTCACTATTATAATAATTTTCCAAGCAATGGCACCCCGAATTGGTTAGCTTTGGAGGAGGTAGAGATATGCATGCATTATGGAGCGTTAGAGACCATCATTTCCTAATCACAAAGCAGTTACGCCTCAGTTATGCTGGCAAACCAAATTCAGTTGCCTTGTGTATCTTTCTTCGTGTCCACATGATGGCTAACATTTACTAGATATGTCTCCTTACATAGACCAGTGTATACGACAATGTATACGAACAGTCATATGGCATATTGATTACAAAGGGCTTCCGTAACAAAATATGTGACTTCAGTCACACCCCTTAGTGGCTAGAGAAGCATTCTAGACACAAGTGTTAAATCCATGTTTTTTATTTTCCTTTTTTTTTTTTTTAACCATTTGGCCAGAGTCTCCACCATCCACGAATGCAGAGGGAGATGGTTTTTAGACCACCACCCCTACAGTCTCTTGTCAAGTCTGTGAATGGATTGAGTAAATGTTGCTCAATTTCTGTTTCAGTTCAGTTCAGTTCAGTTCAGTCGCTCAGTCGTGTCCGACTCTTTGCGACCCCATGAATCGCAGCACTCTAGGCCTCCCTGTCCATCACCAACTCCCAGAGTTCACTCAGACTCACGTCCATTGAGTCAGTGATGCCATCCAGCCATCTCATCCTCCATCGTCCCTTTCTCTTCCTGCCCCCAATCCCTCCCAGCATCAGTCTTTTCCAATGAGTCAACTCTTAGCATGAGGTTGGTTAGGGGCCTGCACCTGTCTTGGGATGATTTCAGGAGGCTTCACTATGTCCAATCATCTCTTATTCTCACACATACCTTCCATGGTGCCTGGTACATCATTGCTCAATAAAACCATTTGAATAAATGAAAGAACAGATGACACCTATTCAAGTACCCATGCTGGAGGAGAATGTGTGGGTGCATGCTAGAGGTTGATGAGCCAGGAATTTAAAGTTAGAATTTATTTATTCCTGCAGATTGCTTTAGCACTGCCTATTTTTGAAATTCGTAGATTCCTTTGTTTGTAGTACTTTTTGGTAACTGATCTGTTTTAAGAAATCAAAGAAAGTTCATGCAGACTGAAAATTGGAGCCATTTTCTGCAAACCTTCCCCACCCTAAGAAGGGTAGATGTAAAGCACAGTGAAGGATAAAATGATTGGACAGCTGGGGGCCAGGCAGTCCCAGAAATGGCTGTTCCAGGAGCATGGGAGGAAATGTCAGCTCTTTCCATTTTTACAGAGGTATTTTTAGAGTGGCTTCTTTTCTCCTTGGCTCATGTCAGGGTGCTGCTTTATTATTGTGAAGCTGAATTCTACTGAAAATATAAGCTTTTTTAAAAAACAGTTATTTCTATTAAGACAGAGTCTATTACATTTTTTCTGTTTTATTTATTTTTAAAAAATTAATTTATTTATTTTAATTATAGGCTAATTACTTTACAATATTGTAGTTGTTTTTGCCCTACATTGACATGAATCAGCCGTGGGTGTACATGTGTTCCCCATCCTGAACCCCCCTTACACCTCCCTCCCCATCCCATCCCTCAGGGTCATCCCAGTGCACCAGCCCTGAGTGCCCTGTCTCATCCATCAAACCTGGGCTGGCAATCTATTTCACATATGGTAATATACATGTTTCAATGCTATTCTCTCAGATCATCCCACCCTTGCCTTCTCCTACAGAATCCAAAAGTCTGTTCTTTACATCTGAGTCTCTTTTGCTGTCTCGCATATAGGGTCATTGTTACCATCTTTCTAAATTCCATATATATGCATTAATATACAGTATTGGTGTTTTTCTTTCTGACTTACTTTACTCAGGTTCCAGGAGTCTATGTTACTTCTATATCCATTATGCTCTCTTATGAAAGTCTCATCTTTCCTGGGAGTTTAATTAACATTTCTGTTGCAATTTTTTTTTTTTTAAATTTCTGTTGTCTCAGTTACCTATAGCAAAGGTAAGTGATTGCTTGGACTTTTTTTAAGAAATGATTTGAAATTACATTTTAGGGGCATATTATTAGTTTGGGACAGATTGAAAGAGAAGACGCAATGAAAAGTGAAAGTGAAAGTAGCTCAGTCATCTCTGACTCTTTGGGACCCCATGGACTGCACAACCATGGAATTCTCCAGTCCAGAATCCTGGGATGGGTGTCTGTTTCCTTCTCCAGGGGATCGTCCCAACCCAGTGATCGAACCCTGTTGTTAGTGTTCTGCTATATGTTCAGTCATTTTTGCCATACTTGCCTTAATTTTTTCATGATCATAAGAACATCATGCACTTATTTTTTATCTTTAATATATCTACCGTTATATTATAATTATATTAACAGTTATTTCAAAAATATCACATATCATATCATAACTTCATAACTTATCTATAACTTCGTAACCCCAGTGTGTTGGCTCCAGTAAATTTATTTAATGATTTCATCATTGGAAATATGTACGATTTTAACATTTCTCTTCATATAGTTAATATGGCAGCACATACCTTTGGACAAAACATTTTTCCGTATTTAGGATGCTTTTCTCTAGTCAGACTCCATCTAGAATTACTAGGTTAAAAATGAGAAACATAAATAATGCTTCTTCTAATCTGTTGTCCTGTCATGGGCACCAGGTCCTTGACTACAGTTGCAAGTTTATCCATCTGGCTTCTTATGCAATCAGTGTAGATATATGCCAGCTTAACATCTGAGATATAGTGATGTACATTGGGATTCTTTGCACAATGTACCTTTCTCTGAAAATAGCATTGGTGATGACCTTCAGCAGATTTGACTAAGGAAATGAGCCTATTGTCCATTCCTCTGTTTAACATCTCGGCTCCAGCCATGAGCCAGTCCAGTCTGTGGTTTTCACTGAACAGCCTCCCAAGCTTATCTCTGTTGTCTCTTGGCTTTTGTATCTGTGATTAGACTTATATAACCAAATTGATCGTATTCTTAAATGGCTCTAAAACTGGGCTCATTTTATTTTATTGCTGTCCTAGGGATTCAGCTTTGTTCCAAAGCAGATATGGCAAAACCCCTGCTATCACTACCCGTGCCCAGGAATACCTGCTGGGCCTGGTCTCCCTTTGTTCATACGCTGGTGTCCACCTCCTCCCACTCCTTTCACTTGTTCCCTTCTCTCCTCTTATTCTTAGCCTGGCATTTATGCAAGTAGAGGTGATTTTATAGCTTCCCTGAGCTTTTCACGAAAAAGGAACCATTTCCAGAATAAATGCTATTTTTACCAGTCTGAGTTGTGTAAAAAGCTTTAGTTGTCTGATACTTTCTGGACCATTCTATTAGCATTCCCCTATACTGTAGACCCCTGGGTTTGATTTTAACTCAGCATTTCCTAAACTATTCATCTATGGAAGTGAAATTTCAATGGAAGCCAGGAATAAAGGTTCCCATGGTCAAATAAGCTGTGAAATGTGCTTCCAAAATTTCCTTCTTGAAGATTTGCATTCACATTACCATATCTGAAGGGTTGGAGGCATCAGAAAGAAAAGAAATGCTTTAACCTAGTCTTTCCCCACTGAAGACCTGTTTGTGTTGTTTTGTTTTTGTTTCTTTTTTCCTTATTTGTTATAAGTATCCCTAGAGTAATTTTTCCTGAAAACTTTCTCAGAAAAAATCTGCTTTGATCATTCAGGCTGTTTATGAATGTGGCTGAAAATAAATGTTCTCCACAGTTGGAGCTGGAATGTGTACATATTGCTGTTGAGCCTATCAGAACCCTTCAGACATTTGGATAATATAATATCCATGCAGTACTGACCGGCTGCAGTGGAGAAGGGAGCAAGCTGAACACAGATAGGGTGTACAAGCAGAAACAGACAGAAGCCTGGGACTTTGACCTCCGTGTGTTCTGTGGGCAGAAAGCCAGTGACGACCCATAGCTGAGAAGTGCATGAATTTCATGGGCAATTGTTTGTCCACCCGTTGGAATGCTTTAGGTTTCATTTATCTGAACCATGTTCGTGTAAAGTTGTCTGTCACCCAAAGGGAAGGATAAGAATGTTTTAAGTACTAGAGAGGGCTCATTGATTTCGTTGGAGCCATAGTGCTCATCCTTTCACGGCTGTGAAACTACTTTGCTGTGAAATAGAATTTCAGTTGGATGCAAAGTTAATCAGCTTTCACAGCTCTAATTTTTGCCTAGGACACTGTGACAGTGTGTTTGGTGTTCGCTGAGTTTGAGTTTGAAAGTCTACACCTTGCATTTGTGTAGCATCGTGACACTACCACCCATCTGTCACATGCCAGAGGGAACAAGAGAATTGGGGGGCTGACAGTTTCTCTTCTGCCCATCAGGCTCTTCCTTGTGGCTTAGATCCAGGAATACTGTAGAAGGGACCTTAGTGGCTGTCTAATCCAACCTTCTGCCCCATGGAAAAAATCCCTACAGAGCCGTGATTAGTGGCCAGACTGCCCTGTGCTTTCATATACCTGTAATCATGGGGATCTACCACCTTACAGAGGAGCCTGGTACATTTTCCAATCACATCTAGGCTTTGTGTAATTTTTCTGTTGCCTGGATAAGCCAAAAAAGGCCTATTCCATGTTGCCTTCGCTCTGTACTGGCATGAGTTCAATATTGCAGAGACAGTTACTTTTCTTATCTTTGATGGCTCTGATGTGATCAATTTGTGGTATTTTGATTTTGGATGCTTGAGAGGTCCATATATAGAGAAAAACTGACTTTTGCGATCTGATGCTATCTGCCAAAACCCACTCTCTTTAGGCAACTTTAAATTAGAAAGATATACATGTCTTCACAAAAAAGAGGATTAGGCAAATGTAGGCATTTATATTTGGTACAGTATCTGCACCCTAACCCAAAAAAAGGAAAAGCCTGTTTGTTTTTTTTCTTATATAGGCAATCATATAGAAAGGATCAACAATCAGCTTCTTTAATGTAATTAAAAAAAAAGTCAAAATCCTACTTGCAAAGGGGAAACAGCCTGTTTTCAAAGAAGCCTTCAGTTTTGTAGTAAAATATAATGGAACAAACATGCTCAGCTGTGTTTGTTGATGTGATATATGCCTGCCTTTGCTTCTGTAGAAAGTTAAATGATCTGTGATGATGAGGGAGACGGAGTGAGTGAATCATGGCCCCTGAATCAAGGAGCTCAGGATCTCCCTGGTGGGGAGCAGGAATCACAAACACCCACCAAGATAGCTGGCACTCAAGACAGAGAGCGGTGCCTGTTATAATAAAGAAGTCAGCTGAGTGCTGAGGAAGCAGGGAGGAGGCCAAGGTGAAGGCCAGGTGGGAGGACTCGGGAAGAGTGCACAACTGAACTGACCCCTGAGTTGTCTCTGGGGAAATGGATGGGACTTCAAAAGGCAGAGCTTAATGGGAGAGCATGGCCACATGGATGCATTTGCCTAGAACAGCTCCCAGTTTGGGATATGGGAGCATTTTAGTCCCTGAAGTCAACATTCTCCAAGGACATTTTCCCCTGTGCTGTTCTTGATCCAGAGCTAAGGTTTTGAGGGATTTGTGTATTCACGTTATTGGTCGGTTAGTTTCATTTTTTAAAATCTTATATTTATTTACTCATTTTACTCTTGGCTGTGCTGGGCCTTCGCTGTTGCCCGGGCTTTTCTCTAGCTGTGGTGTGCGGGCTTCTCACTGTGTGGCTTCTCTTGCAGTGGAGCATGGGCTCTGGAGCACAGGCTCAGTGCTCGTGGCACACAGGTTTAGTTGTTCCAAGGCATGTGGGATCTTTCCAGACCAGGGATTGAACCCGGGTCTGCTTTATTGGCAGGCAGGGAAGCCTGATACCTATACTGGTAGGACAGTTTTAAATAAATATCTCATAACATTGCAATGTAAGTTTCTGGGCTGTTCTCCCACCTGCTCAGAATGCCCACAGGTAGGCCCTCCTAGTTCATATTTAAACCCTGCCTTGACTCTTCATTTGGGGTAGAGTCTCAGTGTATGCCTTCTTTTTCTTTGTGGAACACTGTCTTGATTGAGACAGGGAGAGGAAAAGGAAAACAACAGTGGTCTTTTGGATGGCTTCAGTCAACCTGCCTTGCTGGGAATCCTCGGAGAAGGAACCAGAGGAGGAGGGATAGGCCTTTCAATCTATGAGTGCAAACAACAGTCCTCCAAGGCAAATAAGACGTGTAAATAAGAGCAATAGTCTCTCAACGGGGAAATTCTCAATAGGCGCTCATATTCATTTGTTACTTTTTCTCCAAAATATAAAGAGTACATACGAGTATCAGGAGTTGCTCTTTCAGATCTCACAGTCTGGGGAAGGGGAGAGGACCATGTAAACTAGCCTTTTCAATGAAGCAAAATAAGGGCTGGGGCAAAGGGAGTGTGGAATGCTGGGCCTGTGAGGGCAGGAAAGAGAGGCTGCAAATAATAACTTGAGAAGAGGATATCTGAGCCAGGCAAGAATGAGGGGGGCTAAGGAGGAGGACTTTTTATTATTATTAATTATGTGCACTCAGTGAGTAATTTTTGTGAAGAAAATGGTACATTTACCTTAATGAAGTTTACTTTGAAGTTAATTCTCTGAATGATCTTGGGGATATATGTATTTGGTACACAATTAATATGAGAGGGACACGGATAACACTGATACATGAGTGTGTGCTGCAACAAAGATGTGGAGATGTTAATGATGTTCATTCAGTCTCACTAGAGCCTGGAAATTTTTCAATCATTTAATGGAATAACATGCATTTCTTCTAAAACTCTCAAGGCAAATGAATTTGAGCTCACCTTACATTAAGGTATACATTTTGGAAGCAGCGAATCCAACAAAAAGATATCAGAGCTCAAAGGAAGGGCTAACATTTCTTGAATGCATATTTGTGTTTTCTGTGTGTTAGTTTACTGAGTCCTCATAAAATCTTGGCTGATGTTGTTGGCTACCTGCTCACGTTTTCTCCTCTGTGGCCTCTCCTTCTGACTGCGTTCCTGTTTGTTCTGGCAGTCAGTCCATTCTCCATGTGGTTCTGTGCTTTCCCTAAGCTGCTCAGAGGAATGCCAGTCCCCGTGCTGGAGACTGCTGAAGAGGTGACCAGGTGATGCAGTTCTATGCAAGATTCTGTCTAGAAGTGATGTGTAAAGTCATGGCAGCTACCTGTGATGAGGGAACCTAGCTTAGGGAGAAAGCCAGTGATGGCTGAGAAGGATGATTCCTGGGTCCATCCTGCTTCCATTTAGACACTGAGTTTGACAGCCCAGGAACCATGTCTTGTTAAGCGGGGTAATGTTATTTTCCTTTTGATTTAAGCCATTTTGAGTTGAGATTTTGGTACTCTCAGCCAAAATCACTCTAACTGGCGTAGGTGCAAACTCTCATTATCCCCATTTCATAGATAAAAGGACTGAAGGTTAAAGACATTAAGTAACCTATCTAAGATCTTACAACTAGGTAAGTATCCGAATCAGGATCACATTGAAGTCTATCTTATTTCAAAATCTATTGCTTTTGTTTTTGGCTGTACTTCTCCTGCATGTATATACTTATTTGAAATAGATAACACCAAAGGACTTAAATCCATGTCAAACATTTTGAACAGTTCAGATATGTAAAATATGTAATTTGTAAAAAAGCTACCATCTGCCATCTTTTATTTAGCAGTTGGGGATCTTTCTCTGTAAAGGGCCAAGTAAGTAAATGTTTTTGGCCTTTAGGCTTTGCTGTCTCTACTAAACCAATTGTAGCTCAGAAGCAGCCATAGATGATGTATAAACAAATGAGCTTAGCTGTTTCCAAAACAATTTCACTTACAAAAACAGGCTATGGGCTCAAATTTAACCCCGGAACCATGGTTTTCTGACCTCAGTTCTTTATTATTATTATTTTATTTATTTGGAGCATAATTCCTTTACAATGTTGTATTGGTTTCTGCTGTACAACAGCATGAATCAGCTATAAGTGTACATATATCCAAGTGAAATAGATCCCCTCCCTCTTGGACCTCCCTCTCCCCGCATCCCACCCCTCTGGCTCATCGCAGAGCACTGAGCCAAGCTCCCTGTGCTAAACAGCAGCTTCCCATTAGCTCTCTATTTTACACAGAGTAGTTTATATATGTCTATACTACTCTCTCAATTCATCCCACGCTCTCCTTCTCCCCTCGCAGCTCAGTTGATAAAGAATCTCCCTGCAATGCAGGAGACCCTGGTTCAATTCCTGGGTCGGAAAAATCCCCTGGAGAAAGGATGGGCTACCCACTCCAGTATTTTTGGGCTTCCCATGTGGCTCAGCTGGTAAAGAATACACCAGCAATGCGGGAGACCTGGGTTCGATCCCTGGGTTGGAAAGATCTTTTGGAGAAGGGAAAAGCTACCCACTCCAGTATTCTGGCCTGGAGAATTCCATGGACTGTATAGTCCATGGGGTGACAAAGAGTCAGACATGACTGAACGACTTACACTTTCACTTTCATACTTTCTCCTTCTCCCACTGTGTTCACAAGTCCATTCTCTATGTCTCTATAGCTGCCCTGCAAATTGGTTCATCTGTACCATTTTCTATGGACTTGAGTCTGAGTGAACTCCGGGAGATGGTGATGAACAGGGAGGCCTTGCGTGCTGCGATTCATGGGGTCACAAAGAGTCGGACACTGAACTGAACTGAACTGAACTGATGTATACATGTTGATATATAATATTTGTTCTTCTCTTTCTGACTTACCTTACTCTGTATGACAGGTGCTAGATTAATTCACATCACTACAAATTACCTGATTTCATCCCTTTTTATGGCTGAGTAGCATTCCTTTGTATGTATGTACTACATCTTCTTTATCCATTCATCTGTTGATGGACATTTAGTTTGCTTCCATGTCCTGACTGTTGTAAATAGTGCTGCAATAAACATTGGAGTACATGTGCCTGACCCCTTTTCTTTATGAACTAAGTCTGATTCTTGGTTAAGGGTCACCAATGGGGATGGATAAAAGGGGGTGTTACTAGGTGTATACATGAAAATCACATCAGAAAGAAGGGGAGGCCTGGAGTCCCAGCGTGGGAAGGAAAAAAGATTTTCCCCTGCCGGGAGCCAGCATGAGAAATCCCACCCGTGGCAAAGGTCATGAGGAAGGAAGCCAGACATATGCAAAGGCATGATCTGGCTTCAGGAATTCCCCCTTGGTTTTCCTGAACATCTACCCCCCAAAACCAGAGTCTGCCTGCCTTATTGTACTGTGCTTTCCACTCTTCTGACTCTAAAAGGAATTAACTTAGGGCTCCAGCTAACAGTTTCTTGCATATAAAAAGAAGGTCTCGGTCTAAACCCCTTCGANTTTCCTGAACATCTACCCCCCAAAACCAGAGTCTGCCTGCCTTATTGTACTGTGCTTTCCACTCTTCTGACTCTAAAAGGAATTAACTTAGGGCTCCAGCTAACAGTTTCTTGCATATAAAAAGAAGGTCTCGGTCTAAACCCCTTCGACCGGTCTGCCCGGACTTTTACAACTTGTGATTGTTTATGGCCCCCAAGCACGAGAGGCACGAAGCTTAAAACATCTTAAAGATACAGAGCCTTTTCTAAAGAGCTAAAGATTATATTGGTGATGGGTTTCACTGTTGAGTCAAAGACTGCTGCCAGACCTCCATATTCTTTATCTTTTAGGCACCTGAAGGATATTAATCAATGTAATTGGGATATAGAAAAAGGAATATAGTAGTTTTGGTGTTAGCAACACTAGACTTTTGAGTTAATTACTTTTCTCTTTGTTATAAATCACTGTACTCCTTTTCCTTGTTATAAATTGTTGTGTCCTTGCTATGTAAGAATGAAACTTTATTTAGTGCTTTCTGAGAGTGGTACCAGACTTTGGGAAGAATAACACAAATAAGTTCTCTAGTTGACAGACCCTTATCAGAAAAGGACCGTAAAATATTAATTGGCCTTCTGGCCCTAAGATGATGTAAATCACCTAAGACTTGTGTATACAACTAGGTATGCAGAGAGAAAGCCTGGTCTCGATAAGAGTCAGGGCTGCTGACACTGCATAATTTTGTACTATCCATTGATCTCTATGTAAAATCAAAAGTATATAAGGCCTTTCTGGACAATAGAGGATGGGCTGGTCACTGGAAAGACGGTTTCCCCCGTGTCTTCTTTACTCTATTTTCAGGCTGAATTTCCATCTGGAGTGTGGAGGCTCTCCGAGTCTACTTACTTGCTCTGGCCTCTAAGACCCATGCGAGACGGAGCCTAAGGTGGGGCACCCTCTGCTATTCAAGTGGGCGCCGGTGGCCTAACGTAGACGGTGCAAGTTCCTTGTCTGAAACTTTATTGGTTTTCCAAGTAAACCAAGTTATTCAGCCTCTTTTCTTCACTAAATTTTCTTACTACACTATTTTTTCCTAATCTCTCTTTATATTTCTAAATAAATAAATTTTTCCTCGCCACGCCGTCCCCGCTTCGAATTACCCTGGATCCACCAGGGCAGAACCCGGCATTCCCCTTTTGCCAAAATTGAGGTGTCGAAGAGAGTGATTATGTTTCTCTTTGTGGTGCTGGTTGTGGAATAGCTTAAGTGGTGCTAGTGGTAAAGAATCCACCTGCCAGTGTGGGAATCACAAGAGATGTGGGTTCAATCTCTGGCTCTGGAAGATCCCTTGCACCTGCTTCATATTCTTGCCTGGAAAATTTCATGGACAGAGGAGCCTGTCAGGCTACAGTCCATGGGCTCGCATAGAGTCAGACACAACTGAGTGAGCATAAAGTTAAAGAGAGGCGAATCTCATGACTTCTTCCCTTAGAGAAGCAAAATTGGAAAGTGGCTAGCCTCCCGTCTATACTTTATTTGCAGTTTATGTTAAAAATTCCAAATTGTCTCAGCATTGGTTTCATTATTGAATGATCCACAAACACTTTATTTTTTTTTATTTAATTTTATTTATTTATTTTTTAATTTTATTTTTACTTTATTTTACTTTACAATACTATCATGTAAGAAATGAAGCACCAGTCTATGTTCGATACAGGATACAGGATGCTTGGGGCTGGTGCACGGGGATGATCCACAAACACTTTAATATATAGCAGCTCTTCTGAAAATGAAGAGATAAGGGTTGGAAATTAACAGATTATTATAGCTGTTTGATTTCAGCTTTAATTGCTTTCCAACAGGCACAGAGAATGGACCAATTTTCTCAAAACAATATTTGTTCTGAAACAGAGGTCTGAGAGTAAAGTTTTGTCAGTACTGCAAAGTGATTGGGGAAGTACATGATGGGTTTCCATACTTTCTCTGACTGCTTGCAATGTGTGTTCCCTCTCTTTCAAAATCATGGCATGAAATTGACTGTGACTTTTATGCAGGATCTAAGATATTGAACAATATTTGTCTCCTTTTACCTATTGATGGACTGAAAACTAAAAGCCTGTATAGAAAGCCAAGGTGAAAAGACAGCAATCTTTTTACTTCTTCTGCCTTCTGACAATTGGTAATCGACATTATGTCTCTGTGGATTTGTTTATTCTAGATATTTCATATAAATGAAATCATATAAGATAGCCTCTTGTGTAGCTTTTTTCATTATTACACTTTTAAGGTTCTTCTATGCTGTAGCATATATCAGGGCATTATTACTTTTATTGGTGAATAGTATTCCTGGATATAACACGTTTTTTATCCATTCATCACTTAATGCTTTCATGTTGGGAGTATGCATATGTTTCTGTGAACATTCATGTACATGTATGGGCATTTGTTTTTCATGAACCTTTGTTTTCAGTGGTCTTGGGTGTGAACTTAGAAGTATAATTGCTGGTTCATGTGATAACTTTGCTTAACATTTTGAGGAATTTCCTAATCATTTTTCAAAGCAGTTGCACCATTTTTCATTCCTACCAGCAGGATATGTTTTCAGTTTCTTCAAATTCTCTTTGCCAACACTTGTTAGTGTCATTCTAGTGGGTGTAAGGTGGTATTTCAGTTAATTTTGATGTCTACTTCCATAGTAACTAATGATGTTGAATATCCTTTCATATGTTTTTGGATATATGTATATATTCTTTGAAGAAATTTCTAATCGAATAGAAAGTATTATTTTTAAGGAGAAAATTCACAGGATGGAATTAATATTTACTGGAAGTCAGTGCTGCACTGGGTCCTTTCAACAGTTATAGAAATTGGTAATGAGTAATTTTTAATATTTTAAAATAAAATAGAAAAATTAAGAACTGGTTGAAAAGCAGGTGGACATGGTTGAGCCCAAGAGTCAAAGAAGATCAACAGACTTCTTTTGTGCCATGTGTATCCCAAGCATCTATCTCTTGTTTACATTTTCACAGATTAGTAAGATAATCATGACTGAATGAGTCTCTCTCTTCTCTGACATAAGAAAAAAAATAAAAACTTTTGAGTAGTAATGCAAGAAAATCTTTATTCTTTTCCCGAGAGCTGTGTAATAGTATATTTGCAGACTGCATTTGTGACATCATTGGGTCTAGTAATTGATGGAGACATCCCTCTCCTTATTAATCTAGCCTTTTTAGTGTGCACTAGGTCTCTTCAGTCATGTCCAGTCCTTTGCCTTCCAAGGCTCTGTAGCCTGCCAGGCTCCTCTGTCCATGGGATTCTCCAGGCAGGAATACTAGAGTGGGTTGCCATGCCCTCCTCCAGGGGATCTTCCTAATCCAGGATAGAACCCGTGTCTTTTATGTCTTATGCATTGTCAGGCAGATTCTTTACCACTAGCACCACCTAGCAAATGGGAAATCTAAGAGCTACCATTTGAGGAACATTTTAATATTTGAAATTCTGTAGCCATATCCAGTCTCTAAACACATGCTAAGAAGTCAGCAAATTCTGAGTTTGTGAGTACATTTGCCACCCCTCTCCCCTGCCTGGCACTTAGTGTGATCTGGGTACTTGACAGTTACACGTGCCTGGTAGTTCCTGGAGGCAGCCACATGCTTTATGATCTCTGAACTGAGTTCCTCACATCCAGCCCAGAAATCAGTGCAATACTCAAGAGTCTTATAGGAGGAGCCCAATGACAGGTTGTTAAATAAATAAATGATTTTAATTGGCATAATATGCAGAAGCATTGAAGAATTAGGCATGTTGGCACTTAATAAATATGTGTTGACTTACTTAGCAAAAGGTAAATGAGGGAAAGAAGTGCTTAGTACCCCGTTACAAGACCCATTACCAGTCATCATTCCTATTTCTCATTCAGGTTTCATGGAACTCCATTAATTATACATTTTAATGTATTTAATTTATTCAGAATGCTGATAAGCTACAGAGTTTGAATGGAAACTCAGATTTCCAAAGGTATGTTATAAACATTATGAGACATTTTAGGCTAAGCACACGTAGCTCCACATACTGAAGCCAAAGCCCAGTGGTACAAAGAACCAAATCTTTCCCCTTTCACTTGGGATGGTCCCTACACTGTTACTAAGAAGCTGAACAGCGGTGGACAGGATGTCTTTTTAAAGAAGTGAAATTAATTATCTGTAGGAGGTTTGGGGAAAATGCAATTGTTTTATAACCTGATTACGTATCCCTAAGACCTAAAGGTTGTCAAAATGATAAATGACTTAGTGACAATGAATTCTAGGTTGTCTGGTTTGAACAAAAGTGGCATTTTGGGGGCTAACTCTGCATTATTTAGCACTTATATTTTGAGGTAGCGATTTTTCTGTCTTCTCCCTTTATCTTTTTTTTTTTTTTTTTTAAGTTTGGATATGTTGAA
Source organism: Cephalophus harveyi (assembly GCA_006410635.1). Lineage (NCBI taxonomy): Eukaryota > Metazoa > Chordata > Mammalia > Artiodactyla > Bovidae > Cephalophus > Cephalophus harveyi. The sequence continues at coordinate 16,812 of SJYT01021601.1, forward strand.
CTTCAAGTGCCTTATGTTTCCAAGGACTCTTGATGTTTAGTACATTTTTGCTGACCCTTCATGTCTTCTTGATCCTGATATTTGGGTTGCCCATTTGCTTCTTCTCCTCACTGCCATGTGTTCTAGAAAATTGTAGCTGTTCCATCTGATTTAGCATTTCTTTATCATCTCTTGTGTATCTGGCAATATGGTAACTGAGGTGGGGGCTGGAGATGCAGGACAGCTTGAAGACACAGCCCTGGTACTTAACCATGGAGCACTTCAGCTTTTGCAGTCCTTAATATTATTTTGGAAGAAAAGTTATGACCAACCTAGATAGCATATTCAAAAGCAGAGACATTACTTTTCTGACTAAGGTCCGTCTAGTCAAGGCTATGGTTTTTCCAGTGGTCATGTATGGATGTG
>SJYT01021601.1:17475-87925 GCA_006410635.1 Cephalophus harveyi
AAAGCTGAAACTTCAGTACTTTGGCCACCTCATGTGAAGAGTTGACTCATTGGAAAAGACTCTGATGCTGGGAGGGATTGGGGGCAGGAGGAGAAGGGGATGACAGAGGATGAGATGGCTGGATGGCATCACTGACTCGATGGATGCGAGTCTGAGTGAACTCCGGGAGTTGGTGATGGACGGGGAGGCCTGATGTGCTGCAGTTTATGGGATCGCAAAGAGTCGGACATGACTGAGCGACTGAACTGAACTGAACTGAATATCATTTTCATAATTTTTTATATCAGCCAGAGTGGATGCTCCCTAAAGTTTCTTTGAGTTTCTTTGGGAAACTTCTCTTTCTTATTTTATTTTTAATTGGAGGGTAATTGCTTTATGATATTGTGTTGAACAATGTGAATTGGCTGTAAGTATACACATAATCCCTTCCCTCTTCAGCCTCCCTCCCAGCTCCACTTCCAACCCCTCTAGGTCATCACAGAGCACCAGCTGAGCTCCCTATGCTATACAGCAACTTCCCCAGCTTCCTGAAGTGAAGTGAAGTCGCTCAGTTGTGTACGACTCTTTGCGACCCCATGAACTGTAGCCCACAAGGCTCCTCTGTCCATTTGATTCCCCAGGCAAGAATACTGGAGTGGGTTGCCATTTCCTTCTCCAGGGGATCTTTTCGACCCAGGGATCAAACCCAGGTCTCCCACATTGCAGGCCGATGCTTTAACCTCTGAGCCACCAGGGAAGCCCAGCTTCCAGCTTCCTACTAGCTATCTGTTTTACATATGGTAGTGTATATATTGTCAATGCCACTCAGTCAATTCATCCCACCTTCTCCTTCCCCCAGCTTCCCTGCTAGCTCAGCTGGTAAAGAAGCCTCTTGCAAGGCAAGAGACCCCGATTTGATTCCTGAGTTGGGAAGATCTACTGGAAAAGGGGTAGGCTACTCACTCCAGTATTCTTGGGCTTCCCTTGTGGTTCAGACAGTAAAGAATTCACCTGCAATGTGGGAGACCTGGGTTCGATCCCTAGGTTTGAAAGATCCCCTGGAGGAGGGAAGGGCTACCCACTCCAGTATTCTGGCCTAGAGAATTCCATGGACAGAGGAATCTGACAGGCTACAGTCCATGGGGTCCCAAAGAGCTGGACAAGACTGAACGACTTTCACTCACTTTACTCCTTCCCCCGCTGTGTCCATACATCTGTTCTCTACATCTGAATTTCTATTCCTGCCCTGAAAATAGTTTCATCAATGCCATTTGGGAAACTTCTCTTGATTGACTTTTTTTCACACCCTGAATTACAGGGAAGATCCCAAGGATGGAGGTGGTGGCTTGGGTAGGGTCAGGATTGAGAGTACCAAGCTAAGTGAAATAAGTTAGGAAAAGACTAATACTATATGATATCTGGAGATCCAACCAGTCCATCCTAAAGGAGATCAGTCCTGGGTGTTCATTGGAAGGACTGATGCTGAGGCTGAAACTCCAATACTTTGGCCACCTCATGTGAAGAATTGACTCATTGGAAAAGACCCTGATGCTGGGAGGGATTGAGGGCAGGAGGAGAAGGCAGCAACAGAGAATGAGATGGCTGGATGGCATCACTGACTCGATGGACATGAATCTGAGTGAACTCTGGGAGTTGGTGATGGACAGGGAGGCCTGGTGTGCTGCGATTCACAGGGTTGCAAAGAGTCGGACACAACTGAGCGACTGAACTGAACTTATATAATATCACTTTTATGTGGAATCTAAAAATTCCAGACTTAAACTGAGAGTAGAATGATGGTTCTAATCTCCATCTCTCAATGGATTCTAGNCAGGGTTGCAAAGAGTCGGACACAACTGAGCGACTGAACTGAACTTATATAATATCACTTTTATGTGGAATCTAAAAATTCCAGACTTAAACTGAGAGTAGAATGATGGTTCTAATCTCCATCTCTCAATGGATTCTAGTTAAACACACAGTGGAAGTAACATGTTTCCTATGCAAAGACAATATTAAGGTTACATCTAGTTCTCATCTTAACTCACTCTCTAAGCCATTTTCACAGAAAGGAGTGTGGAGCTCAAAGACACTGGTGTTCTCTCTTTGGACTCTAACATTTGTTTTTCTGCTTCTGCCCTGACACTTGACATAGTTTGCAAATGTTTAAGCAGGGATTCAGACCTAGACCTGCAGGCCCAAGTAGCTGTACTGCCTATATCTTCTTCATGATCCATACAGAGAAGGAAGTACTTGGATTTCTAAATATTAACCAAAAGGATCTGAATAAAATCTAAGGTTTTTAGAGAGGGAAATATTTTAAATAAGTAAAATGAATGATGTTCATTTTTATGAAGGAATCTGAAGAATCATGTCAATGTTTAGACATGATTTCAAAGCTGCAATAGCATGTAAAGGAAATGTGAGAGAAATAGAAACTCCCAGTGTCAAGCACTGTCTTTATTTTAGGTTTTATACCCACCTACCATTTTCCTATACTTTTCTTACAGTTTCAGTATGTGCTCAGAAAAATGGGTGTAGGGTGGATGGGGAGAAGATAAATGGATTCCTGAAAAGCATCACTTCCTAATGTTCTTACACTGATTCATAATAAAGTGACTAACAGCATTTGGCAAGAAAAGCCTTGACTTTACACATCGTAAAAGAGTCTGGGACTTAGCAGGTGAGCTGCAGAGGACTGAAGGATGCTCACCATGGAGCTGGGCTTCTCTGGGTTTAAATTTTGCCTTTCCACTTACTAGCTGTGAAATTTGGAGCATATTGCATGATCCCTCTATGCTTCAGTTTCTCTTCTTCTAAATATTTATATCTGATTAATAGGTTTATTCCAAACATTATTATCACGTGTTAACTTCTAAGGTCTCTGTTACTCTAAGACTGTCTGGTTTCAAGTGTTGTAACTATAAGAGCTAAAGACAGGTCTAGACCATGAGATGGAGAAGGTGATGGCACCCCAGTCCAGTACTCTTGCCTGGAAAATCCCATGGATGGGGGAGCCTGGTGGGCTGCAGTCCATGGGGTCACTAAGAGTTGGCCATGACTGAGCAGCTTCACTTTCACTTTTCACTTTCATGCATTGGAGAAAGAAATGGCAACCCCCTGTAGTGTTCCTGCCTGGAGAATCCCAGAAACGGGGGAGCCTGGTGGGCTGCCATCTATGGGGTTGCACAGAGTTGGACACAACTGAAGTGACTTAGCAGCAGCAGCAGCAGCAAACCATGAGAGGGTCTGATATATAGCACTGTGCTTTATTAGTTATAGTGACTGTTATTTAAAGTTCCACAGTGATTTTATTCTGCTTGGTAAATCACCACTGCTCATATTCCCCTGAATAAAACCTCTCCATGACATCCAATATGACCTGCACAGAGTACCTAAACTTCCTCACTTATTATTGCAGAAACCAAAGAGTTATGATCTGGCCCCACAAGGTTCCTGCTCTATCTATGAACTGATTTATTCTGATTAGACTTGTCATCTCCATACTGCTTCTTAAATATTTTAAATATCACCTCTGTGTATATTTGACAGGCAAGATATTTGAAATTAGGAGAAAGTTCTTGAATAAACAAACATACAACTATTTATTGAGAAACAAACTATTTTTCACCTGAAACCAATAAGCATTAAAAAAAAAAAAAAACAAACCCTGATTTTTAGCAATCAGCCTCAGGTACATTCACATAGGCATAGATATATTTTTCACCATTTAACTTCAAAAACATTATTATGGTACAGTGTTACAAGGTGGTGTTTACCTTATCATGCTGAAGATATGTGTGTGTCTCTGATGTTGGTATAATCATTACTTTTATAGCCATGAAAATACTTATTCACTCTGAAAGCATACATTAAGCATCCACTATATGTCAGGTCCTGGGATAAATTATAAGGATTTAGAGATGACCTTGCCAGGTCTGCAGGAGCTTGGAGTCTGGTTTGGGAAAAAAGTACAGTAGATATGTAAATAGTTGAATTGTAGTTCAAGAATTATTCATGAATTAGAGGGAGAAATGAAGTGTTATTGGAATTTCAAATACTTGTACCCTGAGAGATCTGGAGAAGGGTTCAGTAGGAACTCATATTTTACATAGATTTTAAACAGTGGGAAATGTTTTGCCAGATGAAGACCTATTGTCTGTGTATAGGTCAAAAGAATAGTGTATATAAAGTCACAAAGTCGTAAAAGGCCTGATCTGTTCCAGGGTTCTTTCAGCCCAGGGAATGTGAGAGGAACATGGGTAAGTGAAGTCCCGGGAAGCCTTTTGTATTTGGCTTACATGAGGAGTTGCGGGAGTGAGAAGCACTTGTTAATGAGATCACCAGGGGATTTTAGGCAGCTAGGGCTTGCTAACAGGTGGGTGCGTCACCTGTGGACTGAGCAGAGCACTCTGGCCGGAGCACAGAAAGAGGAAGCCAGAGGCTCTTGCTACAGGACCAAGAGGCTCTCACCCCCTGTACATCACAGAAAAGTGCTTCAGGGCAATAAAGATATCATAGAGAATGAACACTTCCCAATATGAAAGTCATCCTTACAAGGAAAATCAAATCCCAGAGGGCTGTTTAGGGAGTGGGCGTGGTATGGAAGGAGAGCTGGGTAATTGAGGGCTAAATTGGCCCCGTATTTAAATACCTCCATGTACCTGATTTGGAAGAGAGGCCCAGCTCAGAAACCAGTTAGCGTTAGCTGAGGTCCTGTGCTCGAGAAGCTCGAAAGGCCTCACCCATAGGCCTCATGGATTTAACCTCGGTGTTCTCCTTCCTTCTGGAAACCAAGATTGGATAACCACCTACAGAGGGCCATGTTCTTTCCTGGGCTGACAGTACTGGGAATTTCTCTCTACATGCTGCTGCTCCCATATGAGTAAAGTCTGAAAAAGTGGGAAGCGGTCCTGCTGGCAGCCAGTCTGCGATGTTTCCAAAAGAGCACATGTGGTATTCCAGCCAGCTACCCTGTGACTTTACTTGGTACCAGAGGGACCCAAGGCCGCTCTACAAAAAAACTTCCAAATATCTCCGTCTTCTGACCCATGAGAGGAAGTGACTGCTGCTCTTTGTCAGTGATAAATCCTCTTCTGTCCTGAGTTTTTAAGCGATGGTAAGAGGGCCCCTGTTTTTCTGAAGGTTAACTCAGCCCATGGGGGTAGTTGCTGTACAGTTCAAACTCCACAGCCAGGCTGTTTTTAGAAAGAATTAAGTCTCTATGGGGATTTTAAACATCTCATCTCTAAGGTAAAAGTCTCCAATTCAGGGTTGGTGGGAGGATATTGTCTGCTGGAAAGAGTGAACGACAAAGAAAGGAAAATGAGGGGAGTAGAGCCCTGACCTAAATGAGGGAATCACCCATGAGAAGAGGCCTGTGCTTGGCGATAAAACTGGAGGGATTTTGTAGAGAAGAACTAGCTAATGGGAGTTTATTTATTTTTTTGCTGTATGTTCTGATGTCTGATAATATGTGCTCTGGATGGAATCTATAGGTTACTGTGAGAGTCTGTGGGGTACAGGGTAGCCCCCTGCAGAGAGGAACCTGTGCAAAGGTTTCAGGGGGTGTGGAATCGGCCAAACAGCTGTTGCCAATGTCCTGAAAAGGCAGGCAGGTATTATGTATGAGGTGAGGACAGAAACAGACAAGGGCTTAGAAGGATTTTGATTGTCTTCATAAGAGCTGGGGATAGCCACTAAATTATTTTCCAGCAGGATTTTTTTCTTTTTTTTTTGCATTATATGTTGTAAACGCATTATACAAACTGATTGTAATGTGGGTAATTCATTTCAGGGTGACAAGCAGGTGTACAGTAGACTTACAATGAGTATTCCAGGTGAGATAAAGTGGAAAGATGTGGTAGATTCTGGAGATATTTAGGAAGTAGAATCACCCACTGATATTTGATGATTCATGTGGAGGGTCAGAGGATGGACTTCTGGCCTGCCCAAGTGAATCAACAGTGTGACTTTAGTTGTGATTGAGAATCCTGAAGGAAGAATAGGGTTGTGGGGGAAGAACAAGAGTTTAGTTTTCTACCAGTTAATTTTTAGGTGTCTTTGGGATTACCCATCAGAAAGGGAGAGGTAGGCAGATTGAGCCCAGAAAAGCTTGTAGGATGGCAGATTGAACTCAGGTGTAACTTTGAGAGTTATTGTCATGCAGATGATATCAGGCAGGATCACCCAAGACAGCTGTTCTGAGTTTAGAATGTATGCAAATTATTTGGAGATCTTGGTAAGCAGCATCTCACCACTCGCCTCCAGAGTTTCTGATGCAGTAGGTCTGGAATGGGGCTCAGATAATGCTGATACTGCTGGTCTGGAATGGGGCTCAAATAATGCTGATACTGATGGTCTAAGGACCACACTCAGAGGAGCACTCACTAGAAACAAGTAAAAGTTGATTTTCCCCCACCCATCCTGCCAAAAAAAAAAAAAAGTGGTCCATGGGAAGCAGTCTAGTGGAACAAGTCAGACTGTGTTGGTCGAATCCAGAAGCTTCCAGCTCAGAACCATGTGATATTGGGTGAATTACATAAATCTCTAAGATTTAACTTCCTCATTTGTAAAATGAGGATGGTTAGTAGCAGCATAAATTCATAGTGTTATCTTAAGGCCAAAAGATAGCTAAAGGAAAATGCTTAGTGTCCCACTGAGTATATGTTAGTGTTATTTAAAAACTATTCCCTAAGTAATCTACTTTTAAATAGAAATTAGGTGACAGAAACCAAGAAGAGAGGGGAAGATCAGCATTATGTAATAGTAGGAGCCAGTGAAAGGTTTTTCGTGAATATGGGAGTGACTGAGAGTATTAGATGCTTCTGAGAGTTCAAGCAAGATGGGGGGGTGGGGCAGAATTTAAATAATCTGTTGGCTTTAGAGATTGCTAGTGAATAGACTGAACCATTTTATACGTTGATGTGGGGAGCAGAGGGATGGTGCCCCAGTGGCACTAGCTAGTATTTTTTGTGTGTGTCAGTTTAACTTTTTAAAAATTTATTTTAATTGGAGGCTAATTACTTTATAATATTGTGGTGGTTTTTGCCATACATCGACATGAATCAGCCATGGGTGCACTTGTGTCCCCCGACCTCAACCCCCTCCCACCTCCCTCCCCATCCCGTCCCTCTGGGTTGTCCCAGAGCACCAGCTTTGAGTGCCCTGCTTCATATATTGAACTTGCACTGGTCATCTATTTCACATATGGTAATATACATGTTTCAATGCTATTCTCTCAAATCATCCCACCCTCGCCTTCTCCCACGTAGTCCAAAAGTCTGTTCTTTACATCTGTGTCTCTCTTACTCGCTGGTATTTTTTTAACTATTGTGATGGAATGTAGTTTGTATAGGTATGTGTATATGTACACATAGAAGGGAATATATTCAGCTTTAGGGTAAATGCTACATTTACCCTATAAATGCATTTACCCTGTAAATTTATTTACCTAAATAGCATTTATTTACCCTATAAATAAAATCCCCAATAAATGCATTATCATTGAATAAACTCTGTCCTGTGTAGGTTTATTTAACTTGATACAGTTTTTAAAAACCAGATTTCAAGCTGAAAGTTGGCCCAGGTATGTCACACAGGTTTGGTATGGATCATTTCTACATTTTTTTTTTTTTTTTTGCCAGAATTGATGGCTCTGGGATTCCTCAGGAAGTGTCAGTTCTCACAGCAGCACCGTGACTCAACTGAACTTTTAAATTCCTTGCCCAACACTCCCCAATTCTCCCACGCCAGCAAAGTGAACAATTGTTTGATATTTGGCAGCAGGGAGAAAGCTATCTTTGCTTTTCGCCAGCTGAGAAATGGTTTGTTTCCCTTTCAAACACCACTGCATTCTTCTTGCAATTTTCCTTGACCGTTAATACTTTATGACTCTTGTTTCATCCAGTGTGCCTTCCTGGGAGCCTGGTAAGTAGCAGATTCTAGAGAGGATTTTAATGTATGGCAGCATGTCTCATTTACACAGCTTCCATCCATGAAAGACCTTGCCTGAGTCGACAACCATATTTAAATGGCTTCTAGACTGTAAAGGTATTTTGCTAATACTAAATCTGGTAGATTGTGTCACGATTCTTAATTTTTCTTAGAGAATTGTCACGTCATGAACTTAGTAGGGGAAGGAGGAAAGTGCTTCATGAATCTGACACTTGCAAGTCAGGCGTGGGAAGACAGATTTAGGGTCTAAGCTAAGCACTCTCTTCCTCAGGATTTTCTGCTCTTCCTTTCTAGAATTCATTTTCCTCTGCCAATTAAATCATGCCCATTCAAGACGTAGCTCCAATGCCAACCCTTTGGGAAGCCTTTAGAGATAACTACAGCGTGAATTAAGCTCTCCCTTTCTCTGATTATCTGCTACAATTATTATCTGTAATAGCCCATTTAGCACTCTTGTTCCCTGCAACAAAATCTGTGTTCCCACAGTATGCAGTGTTGTGCTGGCAAAAGAGAAAACCTTCATAAGTAATATTCAGGTTCAAGTTAGTACTTAGGGGAGAAAACCAGTCATTGTTTTAATTCATTAATAAATTAACTTTCATTGCAAAGTCTGCTGGGATTTCTGTCTTCCAGCCTTATATTTTCTTCCCATTTTGCCTTTAATGAATTAACCACCACCATTTCCCACTGTGTGTTTAATTACCGTACTGATTGCTTACTATGTATGCTGTGTGATGTGGAAAGGATACAGAACTTAAAAGCAAAATACTCTTCCTGATCTCCAAAGAGACCAAAACCCATAAAAATAAAGGAAAACACATTGACTAAATTAAAAAAAAATGCCAGGTGAATGATCTGGATAGTTGCATAGCCTTTGTGGTCCCAAGTGAATGGGCGCTGTTTGTCAAACTAGCAACCACACATCCTTGACCTGAGACCTTGAACTTTGCTCAGGTGCTGGGAAGACCCATCCTTACTACCATCTCCATTCATTTTAAGCCTTCAGTTCAGTCACTCAGTCATGTCCAACTCTTTGCAACCCCATGGGCTGCAGCACGCCAGGCTTCCCTGTCCATCACCAGCTGCCGGAGCTTGCTCAAACTCATGCCCATTGAGTCGGTGATGCCATCCAACCATCTCATTCTCTGTTGTCCCTTTCTCCTGCCTTTAATCTTTCCCAGCATCAGGGTCTTGTCCAATGAGTCAGTTCTTTGCATCAGGTGGCCAAAGTATTGGAGTTTCAGCTTCAGCATCAGTCCTTCCAATGAATATTTGGGGTTGATTTCCTTTAGGATGGACTGGTTTGCTCTCCTTGCAGTTCAAGGGACTCCCCTTCATAGTCTCTTTCAGAATATTTTTCCTACTTATTTTTTCCTCCTCTCTTTGCCTCTAGTCTGTGGAGTTGATTTTCTGCTCTTATAAAATTCTAAGCACTTTACTTAATTGCTTTTGGAACTCTTCTCATTTCCTAACTTCTAAACATTTTTTCATTTAGAATTTTTCTTTTATGATAACAAAATGTGTACACTTGACTATATAGAACATTTAGAAAAACACTCATGTTATAAAAAGATCATTCTTCTATGAACAACCATTGTGTGTACCTGTGTCAGTCCATCTGTGAAGTGAAGTGAAAGTCGCTCAGTCTTGTCCAACTCTCTGCAACCCCACAGACTACACAGCCCATGGGATTCTCCAGGCCAGAATACTGAAGTGGGTAGCCTTTCCCTTCTCCAGGGGATCTTCCCAACCCAGGGATCGAACCCAGGTCTCCCACATTGCAGGCAGATTCTTTACCAGCTAAGCCACAAGGGGAGCCCCAGGCCACCTGTATGGCTGTGGATCAGAGATGTGAAGAATGGCTGTGCAAGCTCCTGGTCCAGTAAGATGTGGAGTTCATGAGCTAATGTGGGGGAGAGGTGCCTGATAAGGAAGTACTTTGGAGTAAGGGAGAGTCTTGGAGGTACTTTGGAATAAGAGAGCATCTTGGAAGACAAATCCAAATTTGTGGAAATACTTGATCCCTTTTAGTTTATTTGCTTGGACCTTTACCCTGGTTGGTGGCTCAGACGGTGAAAGCATCTGCCTACAATGCAGGAGACCCGGGTTCGATCCCTGGGTTGGGAAGATCCCCTGGAGAAGGAAATGGCAACCCACTCCAGTATTCGTGCCTGGGAAATCCCATGGACAGAGAAGCCTGGTACGCTACAGTCCATGGGGTCGCAAAGAGTCAGACATGACTGAGCGACTTCACTTACCCTGGTAATTTTTTGAAGACAGAGAACTCTGTAACAATTTTATTTACCAGATATCATTCCTAGAAAGAGAAGATGTACTTTTGAACTTTTAAAACATGACAAAATAGTACCATATACTGCAGCTGTATATTTTATGTTTGTAATGTACTTAAATATGTCAAAAATAAATGTAAACATATATGGATGGGCTTCCATATGTATGTGCTACATATATGGAGGTGGCACAGTGGTAAAGGATCTACTTGCCAATGCAGGGGATGGAGGATTTGGGAGTTTGATCCCTGGGTTGGGCAGATCCCCTAGAGAAGGAAAAGGCAAGCCACTCCAATATGATTGCCTAGAAAATAACATGGATAGAAGAGTCTGGGGGGGCTCTAGTCCATGGGGTTGCAAAGATTCAGACACAACTGAGTGACTGAGCTTACATATATGTATATACTTATAAGCATAGCTATAAATATCAGACGGTATCATCCAAATTGTCTCTTTGTTGGACTGTGTTTGTTCATAAGTAATAGCCTAACAGTGACTTAGACACAGTATACGTATGATTTACTTTACCAAAGTATGTAGGTTATCTTAAGAAAAAGCACAGAAGCCAGTGATATCATTAAAGAAATTTTCGATCTTTCCACCCACATATTTGATATGATGCCTTCAGTTCAGTTGCTCAGTCGTGTCCGACTCTTTGCGACCCCATGAATCGCAGCACCCCAGGCCTCCCCGTCCATTACCAACTCCCGGAGTTCACTCAGACTCACGTCCGTCGAGTCCGTGATGCCATCCAGCCATCTCATCCTCTGTCATCCCCTTCTCCTCCTGCCCCCAATCCCTCCCAGCATCAGAATCTTTTCCAGTGAGTCAACTCTTTGCATGAGGTGGCCAAAGTACTGGAGTTTCAGCTTTAGCATCATTCCTTCCAAAGAAATCCCAGGGCTGATCTCCTTCAGAATGGACTGGTTGGATCTCCTTGCAGTCCAAGGGACTCTCAAGAGTCTTCTCCAACACCACAGTTCAAAAGCATCAATTCTTCGGTGCTCAGCCTTCTTCACAGTCCAACGCTCACATCCATACATGACTACTGGAAAAACCATAGCCTTGACTAGACAGACTTTAGTCGGCAAAGTAATGTCTCTGCTTTTGAATATGCTGTCTAGGTTGGTCATAACTTTTCTTCCAAGGAGTAAGCGTCTTTTAATTTCATGGCTATAGTCACCATCTGCAGTGATTTTGGAGCCCCCCAAAATAAAGTCTGACACTTTCCACTGTTTCCCCATGATGCCTTACAAGTATAAAATTTCACCTTCTGGTGAGTTTGATTTACCTTTCCCAACACCTCTGTGATCTACGGGACTAGTGCTATATGGATACTACATAGTGAAATGCATAGGTAAATTGTTACGCTTTCAAATTTATTGACACCTGCATTTCATTTATCTATACAAGGATCAAGCCTGGTGTTGTTCTATTGTGTATCAAATTATTTAAAACACTTAATGATTTTTAGGATCTAGTTGAGTCAGGGTGAGGAATAAGTGTATGTTGTTGTTGCTGGGTTGCTCAGTTATGTCCAGTTCTTTGTGACCCCATGGACTGCAGCATGCCAGGCTTTTCTGCCCTTCACCATCTCCTGGAGCTTGCTCAAACTTCAGATTCTCTAAGCTATGAAAATAGAAAATGTGAGGGCACGTTATACCTGACATTTCTGTCCTCTCCCACCTCAGACTTCTGCAGAGGTATTTTACTTGGTTCTGATCCTGTGTGTTGTACTGATGGATGGTAACGTAATGGGAAAAGCGGTTGGCAGAATTGGGTGGTAACCACTGGAGACAATAGTTGTCAGATGGAAACTAATTGATTGTAATTGCTTTGCCATTGTATTGCTCGTGGAGTCTGTAGCTTGTTAAAACCACTGATTGTAAAATAAGGATCTCCCTTTTTATCCTGTAGGTTATGTTAATGAAAAGCTGTTCTTAGAGGAATGATCAGTGAAATCAATAAATAGATAATAAGAAATTAAAGGGAAAGTTAACTAACTGATCGTGAATTAATATACTTGCACAGTCAGAGTAGCAGTCAGCTGTGTGGCAGTTCATAATGAAGTTTTGGCTCAGAGCTCTTGAGTCCTAAATATTCCCATGGAAAGGGAAACTGATTCTGTGGAACTGTTTATCACAAACTGTCTGGAATAACAAATTTTCCCTGTAGAGGAGATCTCCTGGAAAACAAACCAAAAAAGTCTTTTGCATAACCTTTAATGCAAGCCAAAGTATGTTGACAGGCAGATATTGTGAAGTAGAAAAAGTTCCCATTTTAACACTAAGAAAAGATTACAAGTGGATTTTTCAAAGCTCATGGTATATGAATAGTATGAGTGGGGGTCTGTGTGAATCTGAAGGCAGTTTTTTTTTTTGTAATATTTATTAGTATTAAAATGAGTATACTAGAATGATGATAAAATTAATGTTAAATTATGTCTTTTTATTATAAGATATGTATTACTTTTTATATGATAGTTATATTTTTTATGATGTCTTTTGCCAGTGGCACTTAAACTTTAGTGATATTAAAGTTGTCAGATTTATTGAAGATATGTTTTACTGAACACTAATTCTGATTAAGGCTCAACCTCTGACCTCAAGGAACTCAGGACAAAGAAACAGATAAATGTGTAAACAAGTGGCTACTTTCAGCATTGAATACAGTGATACAAACAATAAAATGTGCTGAGGGACACAAAGGGATGACATAAGCTCTAAAGGATTTCTGGATGTTTTCCAGCAAACAAAAAGATGGCCCAGGAAAAAGGATCAGTGTTATAATTCTGGTATTGGGGAAATATGATAAGAGTTGGAAATGAAGTTGTATGTTTTAGGATGCAAGATGAGGTTAGGCAGGCAAAATTCTACATGGCCTATGTGTTTCTTTGCTCTTAGGAATTTGGAGTTATTCCTGTGGGAAAGGGGCTCATTGAGGCTTTTTATGTGTTGGGAGAATATGAGTAAATTTTCTTCCTGTGTAATAACTCTCCCCTTTATTTGGATGATGGGCAGAAAGAGGCTCACTGTGACCTCCGGTTAGCAAGCTGGTACAATGGCCCTTGCTGCTGAACATTATTATTAATCTATAGCTATGTAAAGGAAGGCTTCCCAGGTTGCTCAGTGGTAAAGAATCTGCTTGCCAATGCAGGAGGTGCGTATTCAATCCCTGGGTTGGGAAGATCCCCTGCAGAGGGAAATGGCAACCCATTCCAGTATTCTTGCTTGGAAAATCCCATAGACAGAAGAGCCTGGCAGGTTACAATCCATGGGGTAGCAAAGAGTCAGACACAACTTAGCGACTAAGCACATACATATAAAGGAAATTAAGAGCTTACCTGCTGAATCACGTATTCATCTTTGACTTTTCACATACATTTTTTTTCTTGAATGTTGCAATGAAATTGGTGCTAATATTTCAGTTGCTTAACACTCTGAGACAAGAATGTCTCCGTGCTCTAACAGATTTTTTCATCCAGTAGAAAGCACATACTTATTAGTTTCATATTTAGAAACCTGATATAGAGATATAAGTTACTTTAAAAATGGAAATGATTATGATTTTTAAAAAGCACATATAAGATAATGTTAAAAAAATGGCAGTAATTTAGTCCTGTTAAATATTTACCAGAAACATTCTTTACATTGAGATTCTGTTTCAGAATTTAGAACATTTGCATTTTAATTACATAATAAAAGGAGAAAGTGAAAGAATAATTGCCTTAGCTCTTAGCAAATTACAGGTGTGACTAAAAAATAAACAAAACACAGAAACTGACATTGGTATCCATAGAAGAGTCACAGTACATGTACACTGATCAGATGTTTAATGACGTTGCAGAACAATAAAAGGAATGCACTAAAAAGATTGTATTCAGTCCTTTAATACAACATGTTTCTTAACATTTGTGAGAATGAAAGCTAATTTGAGGTTTTTGATTGTAGGGTCATTCAGCTTTTGCTGTCAATGTATCCACTGATGGGACTTGTCTAGAGTGGTTCGAATTGTTAAAATCTTGTGGAAAAATAAGACAGTTGAATCCAGTAATTGTTTTAGTCCTACCTGCTATAACAGAATACCACGGACACGGTGGCGTAAAAAAAAAAAAACAGAAATTTCTTTCTCGTAGTTATGGATGCTGGAAAGTCTAAGATCAAGATGCCCATGGATTCAGTGTCTGGTTAGGACTTGTTAGTTCGTAGATGGCTATTTTCTTGCTGTGTCTTCATATGACTGGAACGGGGAAGGAGCTGTCTGAGGTCTCTCTTTTAAGAGCGTTAATCTCATTCAAGACCTACTCACCTCCCAAAGTCCCCACCTCCTAATACCATCACTGGGTTTCAATATGTGAATTTTGTGGGGACATAAACATTCACTGTATAAAATGGTCATACTCAATTGTGTTTTTATCAGTACACTGAGGGGTTCGTCCTGTCTGTCTAAGGTCAGCAGTCACGAGAAGGTTTCAGTGCACAGATCCAGGCCAGTGGCAGGATCTGGGGTGTCAGAAGGAGCTGCTGACCGTATTTCATTGTGTTCTCATCACAGATACAACGACACACTCCACGGAGAGATCCGAGCACTTCAAACCCTGCCGAGACAAGGACCTTGCCTACTGTCTCAACGACGGCGAGTGCTTTGTGATTGAGACCTTGACCGGATCCCATAAACACTGTCGGTAAGTCCCTGCGGCGACCGACACTAAGGGCAGGTCCTCAGAGAGGCCTGGAGTTGGAATCAGAGCTGAGCTCGAGAAACATACAGTGTGATACACATAGCCTGGTGCTGGGATGGCAGAACCAACAGTCTTAATAGGGGAAGAACAAGGCTGGTGTCTTTAGCATTTGAGAAAGATAAAACTGAATTTTTGCATGACAGAGCAAACTGCTCATCTAAGATCTAGGGCCTCAATATTTACTGTGAACCAAGCCCCAGAGGCTGTAACTGTTTCCAGAGAAAACCACATCTTATTTCGATTCTGCCCCTGTTGATTAATTTCAGTGCCCCCCGCCCTTTTTTTTTTAACACCTCTGATGATGAAATACTCTCTAGCAAGAGGTTGTAAATGAAATCATAGTCCTGTTATAGTCTAGGTAGAGAACTACTCAGGGAAAATTCCCGGTGGAGATCAAGAAGGTGTTTAATTGGTTTTTAGAGACATAAGGTTATATAACTGCTAAAAATAAAAACAGGCGGAGATAAATAGTTGGTCTTGTAGACACTGCAGCTTTAAGCCTCCATAGAAGAATCAAATTAGCATCCAAAAAAATACTTCCCACGGAGCTTTTATTTTCAGCACTACCCTGGTAATTTGTTTTTCCTTGCAATTGTATATGCTTCAGTGATTATATATATCCACACCCCTTTCCTTTTCTTTATTTACTCTTCTCATATGACACAGTTATTAAATTAATTATTCTGAATCGTGAAGCATGGAAAATTATGACTTTCTTCTCTTGCTATTATAAAACTTTCTTCCATGTTGTTTTATTAAGATGGCACAGAGAAATGTGTCTTATGGTTTTGAACTTAGCGAATGTGTCAGCAAATCCTGCCTGGCTCCACAAGCCAGCTTTGGTTCAAGGGGGTGGGCTAGGAGGTGCCACAGTGGCCAGTGACACAGGTTTGGAAGAACTGATGAATGACAGCGGCCGATCTCTGTAATGCCACCCCACCATGTAGCCATGGGCTTCCTTCACCCTTCACGTGGTGGCTTTCATGTGACGTGGGCAGTGCCATTACACTGACTTCATTTATAAAACTTACAACCCATTTATGTTCTCTGTAAACCTGAGTTAGGGATCAAAGGCAGTGCGAGAGGTTCCTTTCCACATTTCTCTTCTCTTGCTGTATTTATTAGATCAGCGCGGATACAGGTAGAAAAGACATGGCTGACTTGAAGACCTCAAAAGAAAAGCCAAGAATGAGCTATTATTTCAAATCACAAAGTGCCTCCATACTCTTAAATATCCAACTTTGTGTTAATGTTCCCTTTGCCAGTCCAGTGGCGTCATGTGTAATAGGTAGTGCCATCAAATAAGTTTGAGTTGATAATTTATTGAAGGGATGGATCAGAAGTCTCACCTAAAGCGGTGATGGTATTTTTCGATGGTGTTTCACCCCAGGGAAGCTTCAGATCCGGCCCCACCACTATGTGCAGGCAGATCTGATTTATCTTTTCCAATAGTGAGAATGTCGAAAAACAAACAAAAAAAAATAATTCCTGTTGTCTAACGTACAGCCTTGCTATATTTGCTATGAAGTTCATGGGTATGTTAGTTTGCTAGGGCAATTGTAACCTAGTACTGCAGATTGGGTGATGTAAACAACAGAAATATTTTTACCACAGTTTCTGGAGTCTTGAAGTCTAAGATCAGGGTATCGGCAGAGCTGTTTCCTTAAGGGCCACAAAGGAAGGCTCTCGTCCAGGCCTCTTCCCTCAGCTTATAGATGACGAACTTTTCTCTGTGCCTTTGCACGTTCTTTCTCTCTGTACAAGTCTTTATGCAAATCTGCTTTTTCAAAAAGGACACCAGTCCTGTTGGATTAAGATCTACTAATGGCCCTATTTTGACTTAAATGCATCTATAGACACTTCAAATATGGTCACATTTTGAGGTCCTGGCAGTTAGCACTTCAGCATATGAGTTATTTGGGAGACACAGTCCAATCTGTGACAGTGGATCTCAGGTCCAGAAAAAAAAAATCCTTTTGCACGTGTGTACATGTCTAATTTTTTTAAACATAGACAAACAGAGGTATACCTGTGGTTTGGCTGGAAATGTGTAATAATTTTGGCCTCTGTCTTCATATTTTGTGCATATTTCAGCACAGACAAACTGTTATTTAACATAGAGTCACAACATAGCTAATCATGACAAAAGACCAGCCTAAGACAGGACTGGAACTTGAGTAGGTTAATAGATGCCTATAAATCTCCTAGTAGTGTATATGAATAAATCACACATCGCATGTGTCAGCGATTCATCTCCCAGGCTTTGCTGAGAATAAAAGGCCTACATTTGTCCCTGCTTCAGCCACTTCTAAGAATTCCAATGTAGTTATTCATAATGTGCCATTGTGTACAGTGCCCTAATATGTTTCATTTATTCTCCTCCACTCGACAAATGTTTATTGAGCATCTCTTATCACCAAGATACTGTTAAATAAATAAATACAGAAATGAACTTTGGAATTAAATGGCACCGCAGTTTGTAATGCACTTGGAGTAAGTGAAATACTTCATCTCCAGGAAAGAAAGAAAACAAGAGAAATGACTTCCATGTGACTGGCATGCTACCAGGGCTATGTTACTGATGTATTACTAAGTGGATTATGTCATAGGTTAAAGAAACCACAAGTTAGTAGGTTGGAGCGACAGTGTTAATGGGTATACCTGCATCTAGCTCATTAAGCAGTTTGCTTCTTACACATATGCAAAGATTAAACATTCAAACCCGAGATAAGACTATGTATGTATTTTTAGTATTTTAAAAATAAATTGCAATCCCACTGGTCTGAATCAAGGTATGTTTTTCCCCATGTTGTGATCATGGTGAAACAATTTTATGTTTCCTTGCCAAGAAAGTGACCAAGACCAAGGGAAGTCGCTCACAAAAAATTAAAATTACCTGAAATTTCCTATCCTCCCTGATAGAGATCCTGAAAGTGTATGCCCCAAACTTTAAATCCTTGCCATAAGGGGAGCTTCATGATTTTCTGTTTGTTATTTTCTCAGTCTTTAGTGCATTTTCAAATCTTTGAAAAAACTATTTATGGTAAAGATAGTTAGAAATTATAGAGCAAACTAATGAAAATTTAAGAGGAATACGAAGATCCTAAAATAACTTGATAGGTTTTAAAGAATAATAAATAGGCAAACCTGGTATTGCTAAATTTACAATTTAAGTCACAGATCATTGGTTGGCTGATTAGTAAAAGCAGAACCTTTTGTACTGTGGAGGTTAGTGTACAATAAAGAAAGATTCATAAGTTGGGAAAATGAGTCTGGTTTTTGTGTAAATGTGGTTGACTTATCAGGTAAAACATCAAAATTGAATTTTTACTTATTATATACCAAAAGTTGTTCTTACTGAATTTAAAAGATAATATAATAAATAAAGTATTAGAGAAAATAGTAAATGAATTATATATTTCTTTACATCAGCAATTAAAAGAAAAAAGCAATTAAAGGAAAAATGAACAGCCTTGTTGCAACGTTTTTGTTTTTTTTAATCTGAATGTCATAAGTCAGAAACAAAATTGAAAGAAAGTGTCAGTAAACTACAGTAAGCATGGCAAGGAAATATTTTGATGAAGTCAATAGATTAATAAGAGTAACACTAAAATTAAACCTTGGTGGGAAAATGGGCAAAAGACAGGAACATCCTCTTCCCTTGAGGTGAGGTGAAGTCGCTCAGTCGTGTCCGACTCTTTGCGACCCCGTGGACTGTAACCTACTAACCAAGAAGCATGAAAAATACTCATTCTCACAGAGAAATGCAAATTAATGTGTTTGTTTGCTTCTCATATATTGTAATGATGTTTAAAAGTAGTTTGGCAAGGACAAAGTAAAAACCATCATCTGATTCACTAAACTCGATGGAGTGTACTTTGTTAAACATTTTCTGTAGGTGATGCATCAGTGTGTTTCCGTATCTTTACATTTTTTTCTAAGAGTTAGCTTAGAGAAATGTATATGTATATTTGTTTTTAAGAGCATTCACTATAGGATTTGTGATAGCAAAACAAATAAAATGTGAATTTTGATGTCTATATAATTCAGAATATATCTATACCATGGATGAAGTCAGCATAACTTGAATTTTCATAATTTTAAGACTATGAAAATGCTCATTATATCATGTTATATACAAAAATCAGGATGTAGAACTGTAAAAAGGAACATAAATAGCAATCCAGTTCTGAAAAAGAACTAAATAAAAAGCTAATAGGATTTATAGCTGTTGTCTTCTTTGAACCTTGAGATTTCCAAGATCATTACATTGCACATGTATTTCATTTACGTAACATCTGGTTAAGACACTTGACCCATGCTTCTCATCTTTCCATTAAGAAAGATAGTGTCCCTGTCTTTGTTAAATGAAGGTCATTATAATTCACTGTTATTAGGCTGATAAGAGAACTTTCAATTAAGCCATTCTAGATTAAACACTATAAAGTCTGTTAGGATGTGTCTGCTCCTTTTATTAAACTTTCATTTATGCTCTTTATAATAATCATTTTCTATGCTGAATTTGTGTGTTTTGAAACATTAAAAAGAAAGGATTGAATAATAGGATGATATAGTCTGCAGAAATTAAGCTGAGTAGAGAAGGAAAGGGGGTAGGCAATGGCACCCCACCCCAGTACTCTTGCCTGGAAAATCCCATGGACGGAGGAGCCTGGTGGGCTGTAGTCCATGGGGTCGCTGAGAGTCGGACACGGCTGAGCGACTTCACTTTCACTTTTCACTTTCATGCATTGGAGAAGGAAATGGCAACCCACTCCAGTATTCTTGCCTGGAGAATCCCAGGGATGAGGGAGCCCAGTGGGCTGCCGTCTATGGGGTCGCACAGAGTCGGACACGACTGAAGCGACTTAGCAGCAGCAGCAGCAGCAGAGAAGGAAAGGAAGTACTAGAAACACCTTGAATCAAAGTATCCTGAATAAAAGCAGGCATTCTCTAATATATTTATTTTTATGCCATTTCCGGGAATCTTAAGAACTTTGGAAATGGGGCCATTTGTAGCACATTTCATTGGAGTTGAAAGCAGTAGCCATTGTAGCTGAAAAGACTGCTAGGCATTTGGACCAAATGTGTTTTGAGGCCAAATTCAAGTTAAAAGGATGTGTCTCTTCTGAATTGAAGCTCATTAAATGTTGCACCAGCCTTGCTACTGAAATGGATTTTCAAAACTTTGGAAAGAATAACATTTGAGCTAAATTTGACCTGTAGTGATCATTTTGGAAATCTATCAAGCAATTCATTTGAAGATGCTTGAATCACTTGAAATATGGAACTGCTGGAAAGAGAGGCAAGCAGTCCAACAGCAACCGTTGCCCGAGGCAATACTTCCATAAAAGTGCTGATGGAATGTACAGCTAGCTGGGTAAAATGCTCATAGGAGTTGGTGAGTGGAAGCGGGGAGCGTTTCAAAGGGGAGGAAAGCCTGACCAGGAGATGCTGTTCTTCACTGTATCTAGTTCTGCTTCAGTAGGTTTGGAAATCAAAGCTTCCATTTTTATGTGAATTGATTGTGCACAGTGTAATGATATCCCTGTGATATACTATATAAAATTACAGGGCCATCCCTATCAGTGCTTTGCTCCATCAGTTTGGAAGTCCATTAGCTCTTCCACCTAGGGAAGGTCCTTATTATCATAAGTTTCTCCAGTAAGTGCTCTGAGAGTGGCCACTAATAATTCCATGCAGTTGTAGCAAGTCAGAATGGAAATGGGGTTTTGGCACACATCCCTAAGCTCCATTGATGGGAGAGGATGGAGGCTGAAATGTCTATAAATCCAAGCCTCGTGGCAGAGTCTCAGTGGAGTGGAATTGAATAGCAGGATGAAGAACCTTGGAAGCATTTTCAAGTTCATCAGATAATTGTGTTCAGGAGAATGAATTAGCCACAGCCCAGACGTAATTTGAGTAATCTGCAGCAGCCATGTTCATACTAGGTGGTCTACTGACTGCCCTTGTTAAGAAGTGAGCCAAGTAATCACCATGTATCTGTTTCTTTTCTGTGGATGAAGATGATCAAAATAGTCTCATTAACTCAGAAAGCAAACAAACCAAGAACAACAACACAGTGAATGAAGTTTTGCAACTTTATGATTCCTAGGCAGTGGTTTACTTCTTCCAGTTTAAACTGTTTACATTCCACCAGAGCTTGTGTTATTTAAAGGGCTACTGAAACACCAGAACAGCAGAAAAGCACATTTGATAAAGAAAAGGAGCACATCTTTCAGTTGATAACCATAGGCTTTTTTTTAAACTTTAATATTTTTTTTACTTGATTAGCAGCGCTCCTTAAGGCATGAAATAATTTCTTTAGGTAATTGTTTATAATTGTATTTTGTTGTTGTTGTTGTTGTATCAAAACCATTTGTGTTTGTAAATTGCTTCCTTACATGATTTAGGGTAAGAGGTACATGAGGCAAATGTAGGTGTTCAAGATGAAGACACTTGAGTTAAAGGCTCTACTCGGCTTTATGCTAGCTGTGTGTGTTTTTGGCTGGTCATTTAATCAGAAACTTCAGTCTTCTCTTTAAAAAGAGAGAGAGAACATACATATGCCAGCCAACCAGACACATTAAAACCTCCCCCCAAAATTTTGATGCTAGATTTGAAAGCAGCAGCATATAGGAAAACACTAAATGTATAATAGACATTATAATGTATAATAGACATTATACATTTATAACATATAATTCTTCTTCCTCTCTTCTACCCATGTTGAAACCAAACAAAAGCATGTATGTTGGAATCCTATGAGAGAAATTGGGTGGGTCTCATCTGCTTATTTCATTAAGAGAAATCTTAGGCTCAAAAGGGGGAGATCGCTTGACTTGCACCAGGGCTTCGAGGTGGGTACTCAGGCTCCCAGCACACAGAGTTCAGCTTAGACCTACCAGTGTAAGTTAAAGAAAACGCAGAGACTTATTTAAAGACACAGTAATACCTGATCATGGGCAAGAACACTTTTCAGAATCAAGGATCATTGTAGCTATTCAAGCAGTAAATTTAGGAGAAAAGCAGGAATAAGAGGCCACCTTTTGTTAGGGGAATTCTCTCTGTTGACAATCCATGAAGAGAGGAATCCCTTCTTATTCTTTGTACCATTCAGGTGGAGGGCCTTTCATGTATTTTCTCTACAACAGCCCTGGTTCTGCCTCTCCAGGCATTTATTTCCTGCGGGTAGCGGGTCATAATCCTGTTATGGTTGGGGCAGTCTGGGAGCTTGTGCACTACCAGAATGCTGTGATTTGCATATGCCATAGTTCTAGTGGAGGATAGATTATTTTACTAAGTTTATTTAAACAAATAAGAGCACATATCCATAAGTATCATTTTAAATAGTGATGGACTGTTTGCATGGATGTGAACCACACAACCAGGGTTGTGTGGGTACCACAGACCCTGCTGGGCAGAACATCTGAGCCATCACCGTACTGATCTGCGAACATTTTATGAATGTTTGCCTGAGGAACCGGCCCCGCAGAGTCTGTGGTACTTTTGTCTACACATATAGCAACATGTCAGTCTTTGTGTACTCCAAAGTCCCTTGGACTGCAAGGAGATCCAACCAGTCCATTCTGAAGGAGATCAGCCCTGGGATTTCTTTGGAAGGAATGATGCTAAAGCTGAAACTCCAGTACTTTGGCCCCCTCATACAAAGAGTTGACTCATTGGAAAAGACTCTGATGCTGGGAGGGATTGGGGGCAGGAGGAGAAGGGGACGACCGAAGATGAGATGGCTGGATGGCATCACGGACTCGATGGATGTGAGTCTGGGTGAACTCCGAGAGATGGTGATGAACAGGGAGGCCTGGTGTGCTGCGATTCATGGGGTCGCAAAGAGTCGGACACGACTGAGCGACTGAACTGAAGTGGAAAAGCATATGCAAATTGCCTGATAGAGAAACCCAGGAAATGCCTATATGATGCACCCTAAGTGTCAGGCACCCATAGCAGCCCTGGAGGGATGTAGCGATGACTGAGGCCAAGGGCATTTCTAAGGTTATATGACAGTGGAGTAAGGACTCTGACTAAGTAAGCCGATTCTAGGGTCAACGCACTTATCCTCTCCACTAACATCTTTCCTTTAAAATCCTATTGATCCAGGGATTCTAAAATCCCAACTGCTTAAAAATACCACCTGAGCAGCCCATATAAGCTCTAGTATCTTCTAAGATATCAGTATTAGTTATATATTAATAATGAAATATAACTAATATATACATATTTAAATTCTCCAGCATATTATAATTTGAGTGACCACATTATTGTCATCAAAACCCCAAAATGTTTAAGCTATAACTGGCAATTTTAATAATTTCTTATGTAAAATAAGCAAAAACCAACAATGCCCCGAGCTAATTGGGACATATGGTTGCTCTAATTTTAATTTCAGCAAAATTCAATTTGGTAGAAAAACAGACACCATTTGCTACATAAATGCTGTATTTTCTTAGTATAAATTTCATGATCCTATACAACCTCTGCATTGCTGTTCCCACTTTCCCCAAGTTAGCTAACAGTTCTCAGAGTCACTAAATATCTGCAGAGTCTCTCCACCATACCCCAAATTTGTAATCTGTTAAATACATGCCAACATCCGATTACCATTCTCTTCAGTATCCTTAGCTATTATTTGTGGAAACGAAAAAATGTGATGGGGGAACCGAGCCCTCCTTGTTTTATGGAAAGAAGTCATAGACAGTGTTTCTGAAGTTTAACTTGCTATGCATCTCTACAACTCTGTTTAATTTTTTATATGATCACAGTTATTCTGGTAGTTCTATGATCACAGGAAAGCAGCTTGAAGCAAAATCAATCCTATATACATACAAGTGTGCATGCACACACACATATCTTCTATACTTATTAGGCAGTCAATACAGGACACTGAGATTTAATAGCAAACTATGAACAATGTTCCCTTCCTTTACAGAACTTGTTTTTTAGAGCACCAGGCAGTCAACGCAATCTAGCATTACAGGATGCCATAATGGGTAAACACTGATAATCACTGGGAAGGAACCAAAACTCACACTTGGTTCTGCAAGGAAATCCTTACAAGACTGGTAAATTTGGAGGAAATATCTTCATCAGGTATATTTACATACAATCCCCATTGCAAGTTTTAAAAAACCAAATAGAACATTAAAATAAGGAATGGGGAAAAATGAAAACAGTAGCATTGTATGGGGAATATCTTGTTTGGAGATATGTCACATTTGAGTGATATAGAATGTGTTTGTAGATATATATGTCACATGTGAGTGGTACAAAATATATTTTTGTCCTCTCCTTTGTCGTTCAATCACCAAGTCATGTCTCACTTTTCATGACCCCATGGACTGAAGTACACCAGGTTTCTCTGTCTCTCACCATCTCCCAGAGTCCTGAACTAAAAAATAAATGGCAGTTCTATGCATTATTCCCATCATTCCCCAATGTTTATTAAGCATAGTCAATGTTTCAGGTCCAGGTAATAGGAATACAGTGACAAATATTTTCAGAATAAATCAGAAGAGCAGTTGAGGAGCTCAATTTCTAGTTCAGTTCAATGTAACAAATTCTATCATCTGTTAGCATCCAATCTATAAGAACTATATGTACATAGCTCATATCTGCAGAGAAGAATCCAAAACCCAGTAGTCCTGAAGCCAAGAAGACCTTCTGAGAAGAACATACAAATTGCATTTGGAAAGATAAGAACCTACTCATTTCTTATTTTGAAGCCTGCTCTTGCTTGCCAACCATGGCATGGAGAATTGAGCTGCTGTTGGGAAAAGTTCACTTCAAACCACAAGGAGGAAATTTCAAAATTATTTAAATGCAAGTAAGAATAATCAGTTCCGTATCATAAATTCTTTATGCAATTGGTCACTTTTTTTCTGAATTATTTCCTCTCGTGTCCAGAGAGTTCTCAAAAGTGTATCAAGGTATGATGACTTTTTTTTAAGGCTCACTGGGATATAGGAATATTTCTTATTACAAAGTGTCTGAATATTTTATACCTTATAAGTTAAAATGTTATTACATATGTTTATTGATAAATTGGTATTTATCAATTAAATAGTCCATCTGGTCTGCTACTGACTCTAATGGAGGCCACATAATCTGAAGAATAAGCAAGTAAAGTCATTCGCTAGGTAAAATGACTCCTAAATTGCTGTATTCTTAGTGCTGGAGTAGATGAGGAACTTTCAAGTTCCAGTCAAATTGAAATATGGGCAAGTTAAATAACTCACATCTTGTAATTCAAACTCCTAAGCTCTTGGTTTTGTTTCAGAGAGACTTGTTCAAGATCACACATTCATTTCGGGCAGGTAGAATCCAGATTCCCCTCCTGTTAATCTCACTTGTTTATTTACCATTGTTGGCATAAATGGAAAGCCAGATAGAAAACCCTCTCTCTGACTTCTGTCCTGCTTTGCTTTGGGTGAGATGTAATAACAGCGTCCTTGCCTTCCCCTTGCCCTGCACCCTTCCTTAGATGTCCACACATTTCTCAGAAATGACACTATTGACTTAGTACCTCCCCCTGTAGCTCAGCAGGTCCTGGGAAAGGACCTGAATCTCTCATGGAAACTGCAGCCGAGCAGAACCACTTTCTATGTGAATGTCCAAAGAGAAGGAGCATGCTGAGGAGATTACAGGGGGGAATTTATCCAAATTTAATATGTAATCTCTGTCCTCAAAGCAACAAGGGTGGCTGAACAGGACAAGAAGGTGTTAATATATTTTTTCCTCTTTCTGACTGACTTGCCTCTGTATGAGTCTCTAGGTCCATCCATATCTGGACAAATGGCATAATTTTGTTCCTTTTTAGCCGAGTAATATTGTATATACATGCATCATACCTTCTTTGTCCATTCATCTGTTGATGGACATTTAGGTTGCTTTCATGTCCTGTCTATTGTAAATAGTGCTACAATGAACATTTTGGGGTGCATGTGTCTTTTGGAATTATGGTTTTCTCCAGGTATATGCCTAGGAGTAGGATTGCTGGTTCATATGGTAGTTCTATTTTTAGTGTTTTTAAGAAACCCCCATACTATTCCCCATAGTGACTCTCAATTTACAGTCCCACCAACAGTGTAAGAGAGTTCCCTTTTCTCTACACATTCTTTAGCATGTGAAGTGGATCTCATGGTAGCTTGGATTTTCATTTCTCTAATAATTAATGACACTGAACATCTTTCATGTGCCTCTTGGCCATCTGTATGCCATCTTTGGAGAAATATCTGTTTAGGTCTTCTCATTTTTGATTGGATTGTTTGTGGATTTGGTATTGAGCCGAATGAACTGTTTATATATTATAGAGATTTAATCCCTTTTCAGTTGCTTCATTTGAATATTTCTCCCATTCTGAGGGTTTTCTTTTCATCTTGTTTATGATTTCCTTAGTGCAAAGCCTTTTCAGTTTCAATGGAAAAGACCCTGATGCTGGGAGGGATTGGGAGGCAGGAGGAGAAGGGAACGACAGAGGATGAGATGGCTGGATGGCATCACCAACTCGATGGACATGAGTTTGGGTAGACTCCGCGAGTTGGTGATGGACAGGGAGGCCTGGTGTGCTGCGATTCATGGGGTCACAAAGAGTCAGACACGACTGAGCAACTGAACTGAGGTCTCATTTGTTTATTTTTGTCTTTTATTTTCATTACTCTAGGGGGTGGGTCAAAAAAGATCTTGCTGTGATTTATGTCAGAGAGTGTTCTGCCTGTGTTTTCCTCTAAAAGTTTTATAGTGTCTGGCCTTACATTCAGGTCTTTGATCCATTTTGAGTTTATTTCTGTGTATGGTGTTAAGTATTCTAATTTGTTTCTTTTTTTTTTTTTTTTTTCTACATGTAGCTGTCCAGTTTTCCCAGCACCACTTATGGAAGAGACTGGCTTTTCTCATTGTATATTGTTGCCTTCTTTGTCAAAGATAAGGTGACTGTAGGAGCATAGGTTTATCTCTGGACTTTCTATCCTGCACCATTGATCTATAGTTCTGCTTTTGTGCCAGTACCATACTGTCTTGATTACTGTAGCTTTGTAGTATAGTGCGAAGTCAGGGAGTCTGATTCTTTCAGCTTCATTTTTCTTTCTCAAGATTGCTTTGGCTGTTCAAGGCCTTTTGTGTTTCTGGTTGTTGTTCACCTGTTAAGTCATGTCTGACTCTTTGTGACATAATAGACTGCAGCACAACAGGGTCCTCTGGTCTTTACTAACTCCCGAAGTTTGCTCAGATTCATTTCCATTAAGTCAGTGATGCTCTATAACCGTCTCATTCTCTGTTGCCCCCTTCTCCTTTTGCCTTCAATCTTTCCCAGCATCAGAGACTTTTCCAATGAGTCAACTCTTTGCATCAGGTGATCAGAGTATTGGAACTTCAGCATCAGTTCTTCCAATAAATATTCAGGGTTGATTTCCTTTAGGATTGACTGGTTTGATCTGCTTAATGTCCAAGGAACCCTCAAGAATCTTCTCCAGCACCACAATTCAAAAGCATCAATTCTTTGGTGCTCAGCCTTCTTTATGGTCCAGTTCTCACATCTGTACATGACTGCTGGAAAAACCATAGCTTTGACTATATGGACCTATACAAATTGTAAAATTTTTCTAATTCTTGAAAAATGCCATTGGTAATTTGTTAGGGATTACATTGAATCTGTAGATTTGATAGGGATTGCACTGAATACTATCCATTGCTTTGGGTAGTATAGTCATTTTCACAATACTGATTCTTCCAATCCAAGAACATGGTATATTTTTTCCATCTGTTTGTGTCATCTTTGATTTCATTCATTAGTATGTAATAGTTTTCTGAGTACAGGTCTTTTGGCTCCGTATGTAGGTTTATTCCTAGGTATTTTATTATTTTTCTTGCAATGATAATGGAATTGCTTCCTTAATTTCTTTCTGATTTTTTTAAGGCATGATGATATTTTAAATTCCATTCCCTGAAATTCTGAGTTTTTATGTTGAGTGGAAAGAATAGACAAGAGTATGGTTTTCAAACCTAACAAGTGTCACTTTGATTAAATTATGAAATCAAGATTTTCTTTATCCAAAATCAGTTTATAATTTCTATCTATGTATATGAAATATTTGCAGAA
This sequence comes from Cephalophus harveyi, assembly GCA_006410635.1. Taxonomy (NCBI): domain Eukaryota; kingdom Metazoa; phylum Chordata; class Mammalia; order Artiodactyla; family Bovidae; genus Cephalophus; species Cephalophus harveyi. The sequence continues at coordinate 45,551 of SJYT01021601.1, forward strand.
AACTTAGTAGATTTAAAAATTAATTTATTAATACTTTAAGTATAAGTCATGATTTTCCAGCACTGAAATTTTCCTAACAAATTAAACATATCCATTCAAGGATGCCTTGACCATGGATCATTGTTGAATTATTCAGGGAGAATGTAAGGAAGTTACATTTAAAGATACATACTGGCTTGTTCAAGTAAAATGTCCTGTATTTTCCCAGTTTAACATGTATTTCTTTTCTCTAGCAGAGCTGGTATGAGGTTAGGAGATCAAAGATAGCCATATGGTGTTTCCCTTACAATGGGTCAGGTAGCATTTTGGCATAAATACTGACACTTTGGTATGGCAGAAACCAGAGAAAGAAAGGTTGCAAGTTCCTAAAACAGGATGACTTTCTAGATTACCAAAGACTAGTTTATCATTTAAACACATCATAAATGCAGTTATAGCTCACACTGGAGAAAGGAGTTGTTATTTCAACAGCAGACTTCATTAAATAAACAGACCCCAGGCTTTGAGGCTGGCGAGTGCTCCAAAATGGGAGTGTGGAGAGACTAAAATGATGCCGAGGCCAGCGTGCCCTGAGCCAGGCCTCCCAGGAGTCCTCTGACAGCACATTGATCCCAATGACCCTGTGCTCCTGAAGGGCAGAAATTCAATTAGGAACTCTCAGCTTTGAGCCTCAGGAAGGAGGGGTGTGTGTGTCAGTGGGAGGCTCCACAGCTGGAGGAAAACCATTCTCCAGCAGTTTTAAAACAGAGGGTAATAATAGAACAATGGAGAGGGAAAAAGACTAAGTTGGAAAGAATGGGCAGAAAGGATGAGCTGATAAAGCATCTACATTAAATAAGGTCATAATTTTTCTGCAGTTTGGGTTGTTTTCTTGGGCTAATTTACAGTATCAATTGAAGTCACGTGGGAGCCTTACTATCTGTGACAAGGTTTTGTTTTTAGTGCTCTGGAAAGCTCTTTTCTTTCTGCCTGGGTTAGCACATGTGAAAGAAATAATGATTATTTTAATGATATTAAATAGTAGCTTTGATCTCTTCCCCCCACAAGCTAACCAAAACATTATCTAGATGTATGAAATGATTCATTTGTGAACAAAACTTCTATTATAATATTCCCGTGCACCTGCCTGACTCTCTCACTAGGCTGTGAGCCTATCTTTGCTTCTGGAACCTGCCACCTACTCGTTAAAAATAAATTTTATGAATGAAATAACCCTAGACCGTACCTACCATCTGCATTTTTCAGAGGACAAATGTGAGGTGTTAATAGGGAGACAAAAATGCTAATAGTCATCTTCCATTTTACAGTTACCAAGTGCAAGGCAGAAATCTTGAGCCTTTGTGTACTACTTCCTAATTCCCTGTCTAGTCCTCATATTAAATCTGCAGAACAATGTCCTATTCCCGTTTCATGGCAAGAAGGAACCTTGGAGAGGGAAGGTTGCTTCTTCAAAAACAGCTAGTAGGTGGCAGGGCTGAGCACCAATTGCAGTTCTGCTGGACTCTCAAGCTCTTTGTCTTCCAACCTTGTCAAACTTACACTGTTGTAAAATCATGAAGGTTGAAAGTTTAAAAATATAGATTCTCAGGCTCCTTCTCTGAATTTTCTAACTTAGGTCTTGAGACAGACTCCAAGAGGCAATGGTGAATTCAGATGATTCTGATATGGAGACAAATTAGGGAAGCAGTGAGTGAGACTCATAATTCTCACACTTGAATGAGTGGGTGAGTCCTCTGGAAATTCTGTTCAACCGAAGATTCCTGTTGAGTAGGCCTGGGGTGAGGACTCAGAATCTGTGTTTCTAATAATGGTCCAGGTGATGCCTATGCTGCTGGCCTATGGGTCATACTTAGAGAAGTGAGAAACTCAGCCTGTTGGGCTACCCAGCACAGGATGCAACCCTCACCCCTGTCCTAGGGGGCTTTTCATAATTCTGCCAGTATGATATACCCCCCACCCGTATGCAGCTCAGTAATTATATCAGAGCAAGAGTTTCTGCATATACTTGAGAATATATTTGTGACACTTTGGAAACCCTTATGTATCTCTACTAGTTAGTTTATTAATTCACATATATGCTAAATGAGGGGTACCGGCAAAGTGATATCATCCAATACCCATCCCATCCACAGCCATTTTATAAGCCAATGCCTCATCAGGTTTCTATCAGGGTGATTTTATATACCACATCTGTGATTTCTAGGGTTAGGGTAGATAATTAGTATTTTCTCCAAGGAGAAAGTTTCAAGTTGAAGGGAAATGTTCTTTGTATCATTCAGAGTAATGGATACAATATTTGTTAAAAGTTGACAATAATCACATTTACCCAGGAATTTGGTTCAACCATGATAATTTATCTGAGGCTTTAAAAAAAAAAATACTATTTTTCAAACTAAGAAATCCATCATGTGTAAACATGACAAAATGCTAAGCAGGTTTTATTAAAGGACAGCTCTGATTTATAGAAATGATGTTCTAAATCTAGGCTGTGTCACTTCCTCTCTGTGTGACATTTGGTAATATCTTACCTTCTGTGAACCTTAATTTCTTCATTGTGAAATAGCATGATCGGAGATAATTTCTAAGGTCACTTCTAGTTTAAGATCAGGTGAAGAAACTGAGTGATCTCTTGCATTTTCACCTCTGTCAGTAACAGTATGTGTTTCCCTGAAGTTCCGTTAAAGAAAAGCAGAGGGATTTCAGAAAGAGCAAATATTTCTGGAAGAAAACCTAGCTATTCTGTCTTTTGAAGTACAAAAGATGAAATTCTAAATTAAGAAGGACATGTATCTCACAGAAAAGGTGACACAAAGCAAACCTATTGCTTATCTGTGCCAGTGCTTTACCGACTGACATGTTCATGTACTTACCTGTTGATTTTTAAAGCAAAATTTCAATAGGTCAAGGGTGGGGCTGAAATTCTGCTTTTCTAATAAGCCTTTGGATCCCGTGGTGTTACTGGTTGTGGACACGGCTTTGGATGGCAAAGTTCTATGTCCATGGGCTTGAAGCTTACCTGTGTGTAGAATCACCCAGGGAAACTCAACATTCACATGCAGAATAAGCATATCTGGATTTCTACAAGTGGGACTTAGATATAAAAATATATATGTATGGATGTGTATGTATTATGTGCTAGGTCGTTTTATTCGTGTCCAACTCTGTGCAACCATATGGACTAGAACCCGCCAGGCTCGTCTGTCCATGGGATTCTCTAGGCAAGAATACTGGAGTGGGTTGCCATTTCTCCCTCCATGGGATCTTCCTGACCCAGGAATCGAAACTGTGTCTCCTGCATCTCCTGTGTATCTATATCTATATATTTGACTTGAACAAGAGAAATTTATTGTCTCAGAGTCTGGATGCTAGAAGTCTGAGATCAGGGTCGGCAAGGTGGGTTTCTTCTGAGGCCTCTCTCCTTAGCTTGCTGACGGACTTCTTCTTCCTGTGTCTCCACATGGTCTGTTTTGTGTGTGTGTTTGCATCCTTATCGCCTCTTCTTACAAGGGCATCAGTCATTTTGGATGACAGCCCACCCTAATTACTTCATTTACCTTTCTTTGCCCTATAAAGACCCTTTCTCCAAATACAGTCACATTCTGAGGTACTAGGGGTTAGGATCGGAGAAGGCAATGGCACCCCATTCCAGTACTCTTGCCTGGAAAATCCCATGGATGGAGGAGCCCGGTGGGCTGCAATCCATGGGGTCGCTAAGAGTTGGACACGACTGAGCAACTTCACTTTCACTTTTCACTTTCATGCCTTGGAGAAGGAAATGGCAACCCACTCCAGTGTTCTTGCCTGGAGAATCCCAGGGATGGGAGAGCCTGGTGGGCTGCCGTCTATGGGGTCGCACAGTGTCGGACACGACTGAAGCGACTTAGCAGCAGCAGGGGTTAGGATGAATTTTGTGGAATGGAGGGCACATTTTAGACCATAATCCATGGTAAGTGTGGGAAACAAAGGAAGGATTGTAGGTAAGGAATACCCGAAGCACTTAACCCTATTGCAGGTTAGCTTTCTCATCTTATAAACAGGATAGGCAAGTCTGTGTTAGGGGTTGGAAATTGGATGAGCAAATGCATCTGATGCCCGGGCAGTGGAAGTGATGAGGGGGCGGTGGTTCTGCTTCAGGTGGAAGGACCATGGTAGCCTTCTGGGGCCTGTCTCCCTGTAGAAACCTATATTTCTAAAGCTCCCAAGTAACTCAGGTGAGCAACCAGCATTGAGAGCCATTGATCTATGTGCCTTCGTAAGCTGTCTTCTTTGCTTCTCCTGATTGCTGTCAACGTTCACTGCCATCATTTCTACCATTCCAGTAGATCACACCGTCCATGCCAAGAGGGTATGCTGTTCCTCTGACGGGCTTCTTTCCAGACTGTGCCTGTATACTCAGAGAATTCTGAGGAAGCCTCTATAGAGGAGTCCAGCTTTGTATTCTGTTCCCCTTGCTCCTGCCTCACCATCACTTATGGGCCTATTTCCATGTGGCTCCATGAGTTTCCACAATCTTCACTTTCAAGTTACCTACTATGTCCTAGTAGTCATGGTACTCATGTTTAGCAAAGTGTTCCAAAGATGCATGTTTAGAAATTTTCTAATGCTCTTCTCTCGTGCTCTCTCTCTTCATTCTTTCTCTTCCATCTAGCCTTCTGTATACACTGGTTGAGCACTCACTCTCTGTCAAGCCTTTACTAGTAGCTTCAGTGAAATTAGTGCATAGATAGAATATTTGTCCTGTGCTGCTTCTTTGGAATTGAAACCTAGAAGTGAAATTTCTTGGCCCAGGGGGATGACCATTTTTATGGCTCTTAACCCAGCAATATCTTTCCTGCATTTGGGCTTCTGTTTGCTAATTTAATAAGTATAAGCTTGCCACTTATTATCATCTAGTGCCCGTGTCTTTGATTAATAGAAGCTTTACATCCTTTATGTAGACATTATGTGAACTTTTATTTTTACTTAAAAAGTGAATTTTTGAAGGTAATGACGAGAATAGGAATTTTAAGCAAGTAACATGTTCAGTTTATACATCTATTATATAGATCTGTAGAAGCTGCCAGTTTATTCTGTGTGTGAAAGCACAGTACCTTCCTTTTTAGCATTTTTTAAAAATTTAAACTGGTTCTCTTAGTTTTGAAAGTATCAGACAGTCTGATAGGATGAGAGTAAATAATTTTTATGCATCTCTGTATGCTTGGGTGTTTGTGTATGTGCATGTGTGTGTGTGTGTGTGCACACACGCCCCTTCCCAGACCCCTTGGAATGCAGAATTCTCAAGAATAATCAGTGTAATAAGGAGCTAAAGGTATTTTAAGAGAGGAGAGATCAAGAACCAAGATCATGCTCCTCCAAATTCAAAGTGAAGGGATCTTGTCCGGGAAGAACAGAATAATCTGATTAAGATTCTCAGAAGAAAGGGACACCAGATGCTCCACAGGTGAGCTCACAGTAGAAGGCAGGAGAGTGGTGTCACAGGCTCTAATTTCCAGCCTAGAATCTGAGCTGATTTTATATTGCTGTATAGCGGAGCATTCACTTATGGCTTCTCTACTTTGCAGTTTTGAGTGGGAGTTAAAAAATCCTATACTCCTGCGCAGCACAGAGACTAACCCCTCTAGGTCAGGATTTCTGCAAACAAAGCTTCCAAGGCTTGATGGATGTAGAATTCTTTTCAAGCATTACCACGTTCCTCAATGGTGCCACCTTGTGGCAAAGACTAGAGTAACCACTCTTGTAACTGATAGGACGTCTTCCACTGAGTGAATTAGAAAGGGGGAAAAAAGATTTGACTACTCAAATGAAAGGGAAAATCTTGAGTATTCAGCCACTGATGTTAGGAGACTTGAGAACTTTCTGCAGTTGTTTATGGAGAATTGTTTTGTTTTTCTGGTTTGTTTAGAAGGATCATTTTAGTTGCAGGGGAGAGAACTAATGGAAGGAATAAACTTCTAACTTCTGGACTTCCCTCGTGATCCAGTGGTTAAGGCTTTCATTGCAGAGGGTGTGGGTTGGATCCCTGATCCTGGAACTAAGATCACACATGATGTGACAAGCAAACAAAGCTTCTAACTTCCCTAACGTTAGCCTAGAGGAACTCTGGAAAGACAGCATCAACATAGGAAAAACATCGTGAGCAAACCCTATGAAAAACCAGTTGAGAGGAGGGAGAACTGTGATGTCCCTCTTAGAGGAGGAGGCAGCTGGTACTGTTGTGGGGTAACCTGGGGAAGGAGCTGCCAGCTGCTTGCTCTTTCTTTTCCCCATCTGTGGTGTGGTCTGGTGTTCACGCCAGAGTGGCACCATCTATAAGACTGAGGCCACCAATAAAGTCCAAGCAGCGGCTGTGACTGGGGGACAGAAGGAACGCAGGTGAGAACGCGTTAGGATGAGGCAGTCATTTCCTCGTCTTTCTGTCTCCAGACACCTAAGAGTGATGGGTCACCCTGAAAGGGTGGTTCTTCCTAAAGATGATGCTTCCCTACTGGGGCACTGAGGATGAAGTCCGGATCTGAGGAATGGTTTGTTATAGGACAGAGTGAAGTTAACTGTGGGTTCCTGGCACCTAGAATTCTCACTTCAAGCTCATTTTACTGCCATTCTGAGAATGTCTAGCCTTTGTCCCTGCTCCATTTTCATTGCCTGAAAAGTGAATAACACTTTTGGAGGAAAATGAGGTTCACATCCCTGATGAGTGACTAAGGACCAGCACTATCTTAAAAGAGCATGAATTAGAGCCTTTAGATTTAGGAAGATTGAGACAATGCTCTACCGAAATAGTAGTAGTAAGAATTTAAAGAGGAAATATAGATGGATTTGAAGGAGGTAAATCACAAGATTTATTTGCTAGAGGGGGAAGAAAGGTCTGAGAGAAAGAGGAGATTCAAAGAGACTGTCAAATTTCTGGTTTGGGCATCTGGGCATCATTATTTATTGAACCAGCGAAACAAAGCTAAACATTACAACAGTTATATCACTCCACTTACTAGTTTTAAGAACATTTATCTTTCCTCTAGTCAGTTTTATCATTTATAAAATGAATATGATAATAACTACCTGCTCAGTCGGATTGTTATTAGGATTAAACTTGAATTACCCTGGACATGCCAGAACACATGCTTATTTTCTATATTGAAAAAATGATAAAACAGCCAGGTCATTATTGTAAAATCTTTCCTTTCCTGTGTTAATGTGCTCCTTACATTTGTATCCATATGTATATGTGTATAAATGTGTGCATTTTTTGGGGGGGGAGTGTTTAAATCATATTCCCTCTTGTATGCCATTCTACATTGCTTTAATTAGCTTAACTTTTGAATGAGTTTAAATTCTTAGTACTACAATTTAGTTTTTCTTCACCGATATACTTTATTCAACTATGCTTTGATATCCTCAAATGATAAAAACCCACTTTATTAAGATTTATATTTGTTTTATTTATATTACTTTTAAAGAAATAAAATCTCATTTTATTATGTTAATAGAATCCAGATTAAAAAGAAAAATAAAAGACAGTGGCAATACTCTTTGTGACCCCATGGACCCCTCCCTCCATGGGATTCTCCAGGCAAGAGTACTGGAGTGGGTTGCCATTTTCTTCTGCAGGGGATCTTCCTGACCCAGGGATCAAATCCGGGTCTCCCGCATTCCAGGCAGACGCTTTAACCTCTGAGCCACCAGGGAAGCCCCCAAAAAGAGAAAAAAGACAGTGGTAATACCAGCCTCCAGGGAGAAGTGCTATTAATGTTAGACTCTTATTAATACATAGACTCTTGACTAGAGATACTCATTTTGTAAATAATTTCATTTTTTTCTTCCATGTAAGTGGTATTTCTGTGCATTTATTCAAGTGATTGTGGAGTACACTCTTGATAGTTTATAGATTTCTATCCTCTTCCACAGTCCTTGTTGACAATTTTAAACATGTAACTTTTAATTGATTAACTAGCAGTATTTGGTCTTTGGTGGCTCAGACAGTAAAGAATCTGTCTTCAATGCAGGAGACCTGGGTTGGGAAGATCCCCTAGAGAAGAAAATAGCAACCAACTCCAGTATTGTTGCCTGGAGAATCCCATGGACAGAGGAGCCTAGCGGCTACAGTCCACAGAGTTGTAATGAGTCAGACACAACTGAATGACTAACAACCCCCGCCTCCCCCCGCCACCAAACACACACACACACACAGAGTATATGATACCTGATAAGTATATATAGATGTAGATAAGTGTGTATGTAGGTATAGGAAAGGTACTAATTTTTGTATTTTTATCTTGTATCTAGATAACTATGAACTAAACATTTCAGTAGATTTGAACTAAGTTGTTGCCTTTTTCAGGCTTGTAATCATGCAGAATGAAAATAATTTAATTTTTGCTTTATTGACTTCCATTATTAAATTTTCTTATTTTCCACATATTATTGTATTGATTTAGCAGTCCAAACTGATATTAAATAAGATAGTTTATTAAAAATATTTTTATTTAGTACCAGACTATAAAGAGTCAGTATATTTCCATGTATTTTTATTGGGTATGGATAAATATTTGTGCATAGATCTTTTTAACAGAGCACATTGAATGGAATGCTTTATGCTCATTATTATTCATATGTTGTACTAAAATAATAGTTTTTCCTGTATAGAAATATCCTCACGTTCTTCTGCCCAGTCTCTCAATCATGTCTGACTCTTTTGCAGCTCCATGGACTGCAGCCCAATAGGCTCCTCTGTCCATTGAATTTTCCCTGCAAGAATACTGGAGTGGGCTGCCAGTCCCTTCTCCAGGGGAGCTTCCAAACCCAGGGATTGAATCCAGGTCTCCTGCCTTACAGGATCACAGTAGCAATCAAATGAGCTATTTTGTTTTATCAGTTCTGGGATTTTTTTTTTTTTTTCCACATTTTTACAACTTTGTGATCAAAGTTTGTCTTCTGATCAATATGACTGGCTAACCTATTTTCTGATCAGAGGGTGCCAGAAGCAAAATTTGTGGAGTGGGTATCCACAGTTTGGCAGAAAATGCTGGAAACCATAGTGGAACATCACCAGTGCTCTTGAATGCACGGAGAACAGTATTGGGTGACAAGCCATAGGCACTGACACCTCAGCCAGAGTCTTTCCAAAGAGCTAGGCTTGAATGGGAGGATGTGCTAGGAAAATCTTCACAACATTACTTCACTATTTTTCTTATTATCTATCCATGAGAAAGATAATATAAATCTATGTGAAATAATCAGTGAACTGTTTTGTATGAATTTAGTTAAGATTCTATATGACGAGAAGGCATTGTGTCATGGTTTAACCGGTGACCTTTTCTTATCTAATGATAGAATAATGATGTGACTTGCAATTGAGGGTATCTTAGATTTGATGAAATACAGAAAATCAAGTGATACAGCACATTGCCTGACATGTTTCTTTACTGTAGACCTGAGTTTGATCCCTTGGTTGGAAAGATCCCCTGGAGAAGGGAATGAGTATTCTTGCCTGGAGAATTTCACGGATAAAGGAGCCTGCCAAGCTACAGTCCATGGGTAGGAAAGAGTCGGAAATGACCGAGTGACCGTCATTTTCACATTCGTAGGATAAACTTAATCCTATTGTTTAATTGCAACTGCTAATAATGTACTTAAGGTTTTAATTTAATATCCATTAATGAAATTGATCTGGCATAAATTTTTATTACAGTTCTATTGAGGTGAGATGAGGTGAAGTCGCTCAGTCGTGTCCGACTCTTTGCGACCCCGTGGACTGTAACCTACTAGGCTTCTCTGTCCATGGGATTCTCCAGGCAATCCCACAGTTCTATTACATTAGATATATTTTAATTTTGTTTCACAGAATACCTTAAAATGTCTCCAATTATTCCCCAAATTTCAGAAAAATTTGTGCAATGGATGTATTAAGGTTGCTTTGTTATGTTAAATGAATTTACCAATAAGTGAACCTACCAGGATCCCTTTCAGTAGGATAGTTTTGTTAACAGTTTTGTCACTATATTTTTCTTTTCTATAACTCAGGAAAATATTGTCCATTTATTTTGTCATATGATTAAGATATATTTATGTATCTCCTTTTTTGAATGTTTTTTTTTTCTTCCAATTGAGCTGTCTCTTATACACATCTAGATGTGTATAAGAGACAGAGCAGGTCACCATCTGCAGTGATTTTGGAGCCCAAGGTAATAAAATCTGTCACTGATTCTACATTTTCCCCTTTTATTTGCCATGAAGTGATGGGACTGGATGTCATGATCTTAGTTTTTTGAATGTTGAGTTTTAAGCCAGCTTTTTCACTCGCCTCTTTCACATTCATCAAGAGGCTGTTTAGTTTCTCTTTGCTTTCTGCCATCAGCGTGGTGTCATCTGCATATCTGAGGTTGTTTATATTTGTCCAAACAGTCTTGATTCCAGCTTGTGCTTCATCCAGCCCAGCATGTCTCATGAAGTACTCTGCATAGAAGTTCAATAAGCTGGGTGACAGTATACCTGTCTCATATACACATCTAGATGTGTATAAGAGACAGTATTAGGCCATTAAGTATATTCTTAGAATTTCATTGAATTTTAGCTTTATTTTTTTACTTTATAAAATTATTTGTTTTTACTTTTTAAAATATTGCTTTTAGCATTCACATCATTATATGGGTAATTTTGGTTAAATTAGGCTAAAAGCTTTTCATTTTCTTTCTAATAACAAAAGTACTACATACTATACCTTTTTTTATGTGAGTTGCATGCAAATTTTTTTTTTAAAGTAGGATGTTACTGTGCCCTAGATTTCTATCTTGAGTCAATTGTTATTTGGCAAAGAGATTAAAAGCATAAAAAGAGAATTATGTTCAAAATTGTATTTCAAAAGTTTACATCACTGTTGTTTGAGATTGTGATCTATAAGTGTATAGATCACATTTGTACATCTACATGGCTAAATATGCCTGTCTCGGAATAAGTAAGGATTTTCATCATGAACAAATTAGTAGGACTTTTTTCTAAATGTTTCATTAAAAAGGCAGTCTGTTAACTCAAAAATGCAGCATTCAAAATCTTTCTATTTAATTACCCTTGTTAATGATGCTGTTTATATCCTTTATACCTTTTTGTTTTACAAGTCAGATATGCTTATAATAATTTATCACTTCTGTACTTAAAAAATGATTTTACATCATAGCAAAACATTAATCTTCTATTCATTTCAAATAAAACCTTTTGACATAGCTAATTTTTAATATAATTTTATCACTATAAGCTGCCATCATTGATTTACTTAATACCTTAATCTATTATATTAATATTGACAGGCTTACTTAATTTTATTCACATTTGAGAGGTCTTTTTATTAGCATTAAAAAAGCATTTCTATTTTTTAGGTTTCTCTTTATACATGACTCATAGTGGGATTTTGTTTTGCTTTAATAGACTTTGTATAGGTGTCTGTGTTTGTTATGCCTATTTTCTTAGTCAATCAAGACCAGCAGTGTGCATGTTTCTGCTAAGTCGCTTCAGTTGTGTCCAACTCTTTGCGACCCTAGGACTGTAGCCCCGTGGGGTTCTCTGGTCAAGTATGCCGGAATTGCTTACCATCCCTCCTTCAGGGGATCTTCCCAACCTAGGAACAGAACCAGTGTGTCTTGCGACTCCTGCAATGCAGGTGGATTCTTTACCACTGAGCGATTGGAGAAGCCCAAGACCAGCAGTAATGCTTAAAAATTCTTCTGGACAAAAGATGCAAAACACTAATTCTGGAACAGCAAATGTGGCTAATGCACAAAGTGAATGAAATGACATTCACTGATAGGCAACATCTCAGAAACCACAGGACCAAGCATCTTTCACTTTTACAGAACGTTGCGTGAAGCTTCCTCTCATCACTGAGTTAGAAGAAGCATAACTAAAATGGAGAGAATCCATTCAAAGAATGAAGGGCAATGCTTCATAGGCAAGCAAATAATAATATTTATATTTGAAGTCATAATATTGATATTGTTGCTATACATTTTAAGTTACTAATTTTAGATACAAAGGATGGAACACAAATTTTGTTTAAAAGTACTTAGTGATGTATGTTTAGAAGATAAATTGCCCTAATGGAAATTGTAAAGAGATAAGGATGGGAGTGAGGGGAAAGGAACTGGAAGAAAGAAACCAAAAAAAAAAAAAAAAAAGAGGAGGAGGAGAGAAGGGAAAGTAAAAGAAGAAAAGAGCAAATGTTATGTTTTAGATGTTAAACCACGTTTGTTCTCAAATTGTTTTTCACTGAACATTCTTTAATTTTTGTCATGAGAACTATTTAATTTTAAAACTAATTAATTTAAGTTATGTTTTGAGCAATACTGTGTTCTTGCCTGGAGAATCCCGGGGACGGGGGAGCCTGGTGGGCTGCCCTCTATGGGGTCACACAGAGTCGGACACGACTGAAGTGACTTAGCAGCAGCAGCAGTGAGTTATGATTAAGCTGGAGGAAAAATTGTCAATAAAATCATTTTTCCACAAGACTTATACATGAGATATGTTATTATATATAGTTTAAGCACTTGTGTTTACTTTTATCTCCCATTAATCTACCCTTTCCTGTTGGAGAACAATAAATCTAATATTTTGGTGCATTTTTTAAGGTCATGAAAAAAGTTTTAATTAATAATTGTTTATAAGCAGATAAATTTAAGTTATGTAAATCCTCAAGCATAGAAATATTTCTTTGGAAATTTGAACAGACATACCATTATTTTTTAATATAGCTCCTTATTAATGGTCTTTTTATGCAAGGAGATAAGGAATGCAAACATTAGCAATAAAATGACATGAGTTTCAGTTCAGTTCAGTCACACAGTTGTGTCCGACTCTTTGCGACCCCTTGAATCACAGCACGCCAGGCCTCCCTGTCCATCACCAACTCCCGGAGATCACCCAGACTCACGTCCATCGAGTCAGTGATGCCATCCAGCCATCTCATCCTCGGTCGTCCCCTTTTCCTCCTGCCCCCAATCCCTCCCAGCATCAGAGTCTTTTCCAATGAGTCAACTCTTCACATGAGGTGGCCAAAGTACTGGAGTTTCAGCTTTAGCATCATTCCTTCCAAAGAAATCCCAGAGCTGATCTCAGTGGTTAAATTGAAGTCACAAGAAAGTGTTACTGACTCATTTGGACGATATTTTCACTATTTTCCTTTATATTTCTGAAAGATATGCTTTTTATATGTCACATTAAACAAAAACAAACTATCCAGTAATACATCTTATAAAATCATTTCTTTGAAGCTGTTGTTCTAAACACAGGAGTTAGTTCGATTTGGAAGTCTTTTTTCTAATATGCCACATCATGTTTCACCTTCTTCCCCAGTTACTTTTCCAGCTTTAGCCTTTTTTTTTTTTTTTTGCTTTGCTTATAAGAAATAAAAGCCATTACTTTTTAAACTTTAATATGTTTGACTTGTTTTAAACAATTTTATATTTTCTAATAAAACAAAAATATAAGTATGCTCATCATTCAAATCTCTTCATTGTCTTAAAAGCTGCAGTTTCAAGAAAGATTACACCCAGCTGCTTTGATTGACATTCCTGTTTCCTCTTATTCGTATAATAGCGCTGCCGGGCTGATTGGCTGACATTGTCATAGGCTGGTGCATGGATCCATACTGTATCCTCTGTCTCCCAGCTGCTCACACCAACATCCTTGCTTTTCTGAAGGTCATATGCAAGAAAATGAGTGTACCCGAATAAACAGGGAGAGGAAAGACTGAACATTGTGAAAATTCCTTAAGCTTGTAAATATATTCATATTTGATCATTTTAATAGATGAACCTTCATGTTTGCCTATGAATTGCCTTTTCCTGCAAACAATCAGGAAGGGAAGTTTAATTCTGGACATATATCAGCAATGTACACAAATCTCTGATTATATACTTTTGTGACTTATACTGCCATCATTTATCTTCCAGAAAGATTTCTCATTTAAAAGTAAATCCATAGTTATATCAAAATAAGAGAAAATAATTTTCATGGCATTAATATAAAACCAGAAATTATGTGTGTGTTTGTAGGAAGGAAGGCTGTGTTTACTTCAGAAAAAAGTCTCAATTATTTATAATGAGATATCAAATTTTAACCCATCATTATGACAAAGAACAGAATTTTATATGTTAATGAGAAGATAGAAAAATAAGAATAGGTGTATACAATGGAAGTGTAAATTGCTATACTAGCGGGCAATTTATTTCTAAATTAGAAATGTACCTATCCTTCGATGCAGCACTCCTGTTTCTAAGGTTGAACCTTATAAATATCCTAGCACAATGAAAAGTAATTTTCCAATAAAGATATTCATCACTTCACTGAAATAACAAAAGGTTAGAAACAAATGTCCTTCAGTAGAATTGTTGAATATGTTATGGGACTCACGTCAGTGCTAAATGAATGTGTCCTAAAATTAGAAGAAGTTTTTTAGGAAAAAAATGTGGAACATATTCTATGATATTTTTTTTGCGGATTTAATATATTTTTTATTGAAATAAAATTGATTTACAACGTTGTGTTAATTTCTCTTGTATGGCACAGTGATTCAATTAAGAGTCTTCTCTAGCACCACAATTCAAAAACTTCAGTTCTTCAGCCCTCAGCCTTCTTTATGTACCAGCTCTCACATCCATACATGAATATTGTAAATATCAGCTTTGAGTATATGAACCTTTGTTGGCAGAGTGACATCTCTGCTTTTTAATATGCTGTAGGTTTGTTATAGCTTTACTTCCAAGAGACAAGCATCTTTTAATTTTATGTCCCTGGTCACCATCTGCAGTGATTTTGGAGCCCAAGGTAATAAAATCTGTCACTGATTCTACATTTTCCCCTTTTATTTGCCATGAAGTGATGGGACTGGATGTCATGATCTTAGTTTTTTGAATGTTGAGTTTTAAGCCAGCTTTTTCACTCGCCTCTTTCACATTCATCAAGAGGCTGTTTAGTTTCTCTTTGCTTTCTGCCATCAGCGTGGTGTCATCTGCATATCTGAGGTTGTTTATATTTGTCCAAACAGTCTTGATTCCAGCTTGTGCTTCATCCAGCCCAGCATGTCTCATGAAGTACTCTGCATAGAAGTTAAATAAGCTGGGTGACAGTATACAGCCTTGTTGCACTTTCCCAACTTTAAAACAATCAATTGTTCCATGTAAGGTTCTGACTGTTGCTTCTTGACCCACACAAAATTTTCTCCAGAGGCAGGTAAAGTGGTCTGGTATTCCCATCTCTTTAAGAATTTTCCCCATTTTGTTGTGATCCACAGTCAAAGGTTTTAACGTAGTCAATGAAGCAGACGTAGATGTGTTTCTGAAATTCCGTTTCTTTTTCTATGATCCATTGGATATAGAGATCTCTTCAAGAAAATTAGAGATACCAAAGGGAACATTCATGTAAAGATGGGCACGATAAAGGACAGAAATGGTATGAACCTAACAGAAGCATAAGATATTAAGAAGAGGTGGCAAGAATACACAGAAGAACTATACAAAAAAGAACTTAATGACCCAGATAGTCACGATGGTGTGATCACTCACCTAGAGCCAGACATCCTGGAATGCAAAGTCAAATGGACCTTGGGAAGCATCACTACAAACAAAGCTAGTGAAGGTGATGAAATTCCAGTTGAGCTATTTCAAATTCTGAAAGATGATGTTGTGAAAGTGCTGCACTTAATATGCCAGCAATTCTGGAAAACTCAGCAGTGGCCACAGGACTGGAAAAGATCAGTTTTCATTCCAATCATAAAGGCAACGCCAAAAAATGCTCAAACTACTCATCTCACACGCTAGTAAAGTAATGCTAAAATACTCCAAGCCAGGCTTCAACAGTATGTGAACCGTGAGTTTCCAGATGTTCAAGCTGGTTTTAGAAAAGGCAGAGGAATCAGAGATCAAAATGCCAACATCCTTTGGATCATTGAAAAAACAAGAGAGTTCCAGAAAAACATCTATTTCTGCTTTATCGACTATGCCAAAACCTTTGACTGTGTGGATCACACAAACTGGAAAATTCTTCAAGAGATGGGAAGACTAGACCACCTGACCTGACTAGACCACCTGACCTGCCTCTTGAGAAATCTGTATGCAGGTCAGAAAGCAATAGTTAGAACTGAATATGGAACAACAGACTGGTTCCATAGGGGAAGGAGTACATCAAGGTTGTACATTGTCACTCTACCTTTTTTATTTATATGCAGAGTACATCATGAGAAATGCTGGAGTGGATGAGGCACAAGCTGGAATCAAGATTGCAAGGAGAAATATCAATAACCTCAGATATGCAGATGACACCACACTTATGGCAGAAAGTGAAGAACTAAAGAGCCTCTTGATGAAAGTGAAAGAGGAGAGTGAAAAAGTAGGCTTAAATCTCAATTCAGAAAACTAAGATTGTGGCATCTGGTCCCATCACTTCATGGCAAGTAGATGGGGAAACAATGGCAGACTTTATTTTTTGGGGCTCCAAAATCACTGCAGATGGTGACTGCAGCCATGAAATTAAAAGACACTTGCTCCTTGGAAGAAAAGTTATAAAAGATAGCATATTAAAATGCAGAGACATTACTTTGCCAACAAACATCCATCTAGTGAAAGCTATGGTTTTTCCAGTAGTTATGTATGGGTGTGAGAGTTGGACCATAAAGAAAGCTGAGCACTGAAGAATTGATGCTGTTGAACTGTTTTGTTGGAGAAGACGCTTGAGAGTCCCTTGGACTGCAAGGAGATCCAGCCAGTCCATCCTAAATGAGATCAGCCCTGGGTATTCATTGGAAGGACTGATGCTGAAGCTGAAACTCCAATACTTTGGCCACCTGATGTGAAGAGCTGACTCATTTGAAAAGACCCTGTTGCTGGGAAGATTGAAGATGGGGGGAGAAGGGGATGACAGAGGATGAGATGGTTGGATGGCATCACCGACTCAATGGACATGAGTTTGAGTAAACTCTGGAAGTTGGTAATGGACAGGCAGGTCTGGCATACTGCAGTCCATGGGGTCACAATGAGTCGGACACAGAGACTGAACTGACTGACTGAATCCCAGGTGCCTAAGGATATGGAGGCCTGGCGGCAATCATTGACTCAACAATGAGAAAAGCCCTATGCTAATTAAGATTTTCAAAATACTCCAAACTCTCTGTGCTGTTTATGGTTGAGAGGTAGTAAACAATCATGTGCATAGTGGCAGGAGTATGGATAATCCTGTCACACAAGCTAGTTTGCCAGCAGAGAGGTTTGACCTGAGACACCCTTGTCACACCCAGGGCAGGGAATTAGCAGCAATTATTGTCACAACAAATGAAAAACCTTTCACCAATATAATTCCTAACCAATCCACTATACTAATAATTTCTAACTTCCCAAAAGAATTCACCTTTAGCAAGTCTAAAACATCTCGTGCCTCTCACTGTTGGGAGGCTGTAAACAATCACATGTGGCCGGAGGAACCTGTACAGGCAGCCTAGATAACCTTCAGAGGAGTTTGTAAGTTGAAACACTCTTGTCACGCCCAGGAATTTTTATTGACTTGGAGCTGCAGGTTTACTCCTTCTCCGAGAGAACCGGTGGGGAACAGCCCCCCATAAAGTCAGAGGTGTAGGTGAGAGCATGAAACGGTAAAGTAGGTAGACTCTGGTTTTGGGAGTAGATGCTCGGGGACAGGGGGTTTCCTGAGGCTTGATCACGCCTTTGTGTATGCCAAAGCCTCCTTCCTCATGACCTTTGCCATGGGCGGAGTTCCTCACACTGGCTCCCGGCAGGGATTGGAATGAAAACTGACCTTTTCCAGTCCTGTGGACACTGCTGAATTTTCCAAATATGCTTGCATTTTGAATGTAGCACTTTAACAGCATCATCTTTTAGGATTTGAAAAAGCTCAGCTGGAATTACATCACCTTTCCTAGCTTTGTTTGTGGTAATACTTCCTAAGGGCTGCTTGACTTCATACTCCAGGATGTCTGGCTCTGGGTGAATGATCACACCATTGTGGTTCTCTGGGTAATTAAGACCTTTCTTGTATAGTTTTGTGTATTCTTGCCACCTCTTCTTAATCTCTTCTGCTTCTAAGGTAAGGTAAGTCCTTATCATTTCTGTCCTTTATCATGCCCATCCTGCATGACATTTTCCCTGAATATCTTCCCACTTTTCTTGAAGAGATCTCTAGTTTTTCCCATTCTATTGCTTTCCTCCATTTCTTTGCATTGTTCACTTAAGAAACCTTTCTTATCTCCCTTTACTATTCTCTGGAATTTTGCATGCCATTAGGTATATCTTTCCCTTTCCCTTACCTTTCGCTTCCCTTTTCTCAGCTATTTTTGAAGCCTCCTCAGGCTGCATTTCTTCTTTGGGATGGTATTGATCACCATCTCCTGTACAGTGTTATGAACCTCTGTCCATAGTTTTCTGGGGACTCTGTTTACCAAATCTAATCCCTTGAATCTATTCATCACCTCCACAAATCATAATGGATTTGATTTAGGTCTAGTGGTTTTCTCTACTTTCTTCAGTTTAAGCCTGAATTTTGCAATAAGTAGCTGATGATATGAGCCACAGTGAGCATGAGGTTTTATTTTTGCTGACCGTATAGAGCTTCTCCATCTTTGGCTGCAAAGGACATAATCAGTCTGATTTCAATGTTGACTATTTCTGTGATATCCATGTACAGAGTCATTTCTTGTGTTGTTGGAAGAGGGTATTTTCTATGGCCAGTGTGTTCTCTTGGCAAAACTCTGTTAACCTTTGCTCTGTTTCATTTCATACTCCAAAGCCAAACTTGCCTGTTACTCCAGGTATGTCTTGATTTCCTACTATTACATTCCAGTCTCCTATTATGTAAAGGATGTCTTTTTTTTTGGTGTTAGTTATAGAAGGTCTTGTAAGTCTTCATAGAACCATTCAGTTTCAGGTTCCTTGACATTAGTGGTTGGGGCATAGACTTGGATTACTGAATTGAATATTCAGTAATTGAATTGAATGTTTGCCTTGGAAACAAACCAAGATCATTCATTCATTTCTGAGATTGCACCCAAGTACTATATTTCAGACTCTTTTTTTGACTATGAGGGCATCTCCATTTCTTCTAAGGGATTCTTAGATATAATGGTCATCTGAATTAAATTCACCCATTCCCATCCATTTTAGTTCACTGATTCCTAAGGTGGTGGTGTTCACTTTTGCCGTCTCCTATTTGACCACATCCAATTTACTTGATTCATGGACCTAACATTCCAAGTTCCTTTGCAATCTTATTCTTTACAACATTCAACCTTACTTTCACGAGCAGACACATCCACAACTGAGCATCATTCCTCTTTTGGCCCAACCACTTCATTCTTTCTGGAGCTATTTCTCAGCTCTCCCCCAGTAGCATATTGGGCATCTTCTGACCTGGGGGCCTCATCTTCCGGTGTCATATTTTTTTGACTTTTCATACTGTTCCTGGGGTTCTTGAGACAAGAATACTGCAGTGCCTTACCATTCCTTCCTCCACTGAAACACATCTTGTCAGCATTCTCTGTTCTGTCCTATCAACCTTGGGTGGCTCTCCATGGCATGGCTCATAGCTTCATTGAATTATGCAAGCCTCTTCACCACAGCAAGGCTGTGAATCATGAAGGTGACACACACCCACACACACACACACCACACACACACACCCACACACACACACCCACACCCCCACACACACACACACACACACACACACACCCACCAGGGAAAGAATCTGCCTGCAATGCTGGAGACCCTGGTTCAATTGCTGGGTTGTGAAGATCCCCTGGAGAAGGGATATGCTCCAGTATTAATGGGCTTCCTTGGTGGATCAGATGGTAAAGAAAACACCTGCAATGTGAGAGACCTGGGTCCTATCCCTGGGTTGGGAAGATCCCCTGGAGGAGGGCATGGCAATCTACTCCACTATTCTTGCCTAGAGAATCCTAATGGCAAAGGAGCCTGGAAGGCTACAGTCCATGCGGTCACAAAGAGTTGGACATGACTGAGCAACTAAGCACACACCACACACATGTATATATGTTTGTGTGTGTGTATATATATACATATATGTGTGTGTGTATACACACACACATATATATTCTTTTATAAAAATATTCTTTCTATTATGGTTTATCATAGGATAGTGAATATAGTTTTCTGTGCTCCTTAGGACCTTGTGGTTTATTCATTCTACATATAAATCTTGTATCTGCTAACCCCAGTCTCCCACTCCAGCCCTCTCCCAACCTCCTCCCTCTTGGCCGTCACCAGCCTGTTCTCCATATCCATGATTCTGTTTCTGTTTCATAGATAGGCTCATTTGTGTCGTATTTTAGATTCCATGTGTGATATCATATTTGTCTTTCTGCTTCCAACATACTTCACTTAGTGTGATAATCACTGGCTGCATCCATATTGATGTGAATGGTGTTCTTTTTTATGACTGGGTAGTATTCTGTTGTATATACATCACGTCATCTTTATCCATTCATCTCCTGGGCATTTAGGTCATTTCCACATCTTGACTATTGTGGATAGTGCTGCTGTGAACACAGAAGGTGAAGGTGAAGTTGCTCAGTCGTGTCCGACTCTTTGCGACCCCGTGGACTGTAACCTACTAGGCTTCTCCGTCCATGGGATTCTCCAGGCAAGAATACTGGAGTGGATTGCCATTTCCTTCTCCCAGGGATGCATGCATCTCTTGAATTATGTTTTTGTCTGGATATATGCCCTGGAGTGAGTTTGTTGGATTATATAGTAATTTACATTTAGCTATTTGTAGTCAAAGAAAAGCAAGGTAAAGAGAGGTATACAATTATTCTGTAAAGATAAAGAGTGTTTATATATATACAGAATTAAATATAAGAATTATATCTCTAGAATTATTTATGAGAAGCTAGAAATATCAGTGACTTGGGGCACAGGAAAATAGAGGGTAGAGTAAAGGTATGAGGAAAATCTGGCATATGTTCTTGGATAACCTTTCAAATATTAATGAAATTGCTAAAAATATGTAATAAGGCAAGTGTTTTAGAGGCCTGGTATTTCTGTAAGTGATAGTGAACTCTGTATGATGTACATTTATAACATTTTGGCCTCTATGTTAAAAAATGGTAGGGAGCATATTAACAATAACAGGAGAATTAATCCATGATTCTGTCTTAGAGAATCTAGAAACCTAGCCTGGTAGAGAGGCAAGAGTTGACCTTTACTTAAATGTGAAGTAACATATTCCCTGTCTCCACATCCCCAAGATGGTATCAGCTTTCTAGCCTCCCAACTAAACGTTGATTCAGCGGAATATTTTAGACAGTGTCCCACAAAGTATGCTCTACAAATGACCTGCATCGGAGTCACATGCTGGAGCATGTTAAAATAAATATATTGGAGCTACATCTCATATTTTCTAAGCCAATGGAGTGGGGAAAGGGATGCATACATCTGCATTTTGCAGAATATCCAGGGTTTTTCTTACATCAAAGTTCTAACACCACTGCTATAAGAGCTGGGAAGTGGAGAGGAGAAAACATAAATATTTGTGAACTGCCTAGCGTATCATAGGTTTTTCTAAACCTTCATGTGTACTCACTACCCTAACCACATAGCAAAGTTGGCATTAAAACCACCCTTCAGAACACGAGAAAACTGAGTCCCCATGTCCTAGTGAGCTGTGACAGGTTTTAAAGCTAATGAGTGCAAATCAGAATTGGAGTCGCAAATGTGTGCCTTTTCCAAGCTGACAGGAAGCGGGAGAAAACAGTACGGCTTTGAAGAGTCAAACCCCAATCCTTGCTTCATGGTGGAGGGTCTTTCTTCATCTGGCCTCTCACCACCTAGAAGTCACTGCAGATCAAACAATTTGTCACATGAGAGATTTTCTTTTTTTAATTTACATGCTTCCATCTTTATTCATTGCTCTGATTTATCCTTCACAAAATATTCTTCTCAGATTAACTTATAGAATCTACAAGTATTCCACGCCTATTTTTCAGTGGCCAGCTGCTTATTTTTAATAGAGAGGATCAGTAAAAAACATTGATACATACTTTTTATATGGCAGTAGATAAGCTAGTTGATAGATATGAAAACTAGTATTCTAAATTAATAAAATGCAAGTGGCTATTTAAACTCCAAATTACAAACAATGTCCAGTAAATAGTTTTATGGATATACATACATTCAGCCACATATATATGGGTGGTTTATAGACATGAAATAGATCTAGAAATGTTTCCTTTAGATCAATAGCTGGTCTTATGGAAATGAAAATGTATTGCTATTAAGAGTGTGAATTTCTAAATTTTTGACTTTAAAAAGTAATTATAATTTTCTTAATAAATATATTGGAGCTACATCTCATATTTTCTAAGCCAGTGGAGTGGGGAAAGGGATGCATACATCTGCATTTTGCAGAATATCCAGGGTTTTTCTTACATCAAAGTTCTAACACCACTGCTATAAGAGCTGGGAAGTGGAGAGGAGAAAACATAAATATTTGTGAACTGCCTAGCGTATCATAGGTTTTTCTAAACCTTCATGTGTACTCACTACCCTAACCACATAGCAAAGTTGGCATTAAAACCACCCTTCAGAACACGAGAAAACTGAGTCCCCATGTCCTAGTGAGCTGTGACAGGTTTTAAAGCTAATGAGTGCAAATCAGAATTGGAGTCGCAAATGTGTGCCTTTTCCAAGCTGACAGGAAGCGGGAGAAAACAGTACGGCTTTGAAGAGTCAAACCCCAATCCTTGCTTCATGGTGGAGGGTCTTTCTTCATCTGGCCTCTCACCACCTAGAAGTCACTGCAGATCAAACAATTTGTCACATGAGAGATTTTCTTTTTTTAATTTACATGCTTCCATCTTTATTCATTGCTCTGATTTATCCTTCACAAAATATTCTTCTCAGATTAACTTATAGAATCTACAAGTATTCCACGCCTATTTTTCAGTGGCCAGCTGCTTATTTTTAATAGAGAGGATCAGTAAAAAACATTGATACATACTTTTTATATGGCAGTAGATAAGCTAGTTGATAGATATGAAAACTAGTATTCTAAATTAATAAAATGCAAGTGGCTATTTAAACTCCAAATTACAAACAATGTCCAGTAAATAGTTTTATGGATATACATACATTCAGCCACATATATATGGGTGGTTTATAGACATGAAATAGATCTAGAAATGTTTCCTTTAGATCAATAGCTGGTCTTATGGAAATGAAAATGTATTGCTATTAAGAGTGTGAATTTCTAAATTTTTGACTTTAAAAAGTAATTATAATTTTCTTAACCGCAAATTAAACATCAAATAAGAATGCTTTTAACATCTGCATACCCCCAACACAAGATAGAAATTCTGAAAGCCTACTTTTGCAACACATATGTTGAAAGAATGATATCAAATATTTATTAAACTATTATAAATCAATCTCAAAAATGTATTGAAAATTTCTCAGTCGCCAGGAAGGGGTATAGTCATTTCTGGTCTCTGTTTCTCGAACTCTCCTGACACTCCCGTGGACATGTGATGTTTGACTAGGAGCCTGTTGGTGGTGGGAGCTTCCCTGGTTGCTCAGTTGGCAGAGAATCCACCTCCAGTGCAGGAGACCTGGGTTTGATAACTGGGTCAGGAAAATTCCCCGGAGAAGGCAATGGCAACACCCTCCAGTATTCGTGCCTGGGGAAATCCCATGGACAGAGGAGCTTGGTAGGCTGCATTCCAGGGAGTTGCAAGAGTTGGATGCAACTGAGCAACTAAATTAACACACCACATGTTGGGGTTAGAGAAGCCTCTTGTATGTGACTCAGAGGGGCATGAGAACATGGCTGCTTTACATATTTTCCCCACTGTTAAGAAATAATCAATTTCTTCAAATTAAAAAGAAAAACACCTATAATTCTTAATTGTCAAAGGTACACCTGTTGAAAATTCTGTCTGGCAAGTACATTTGACTGGTTCCTTGGGCCATTTATTGTCCTATGAACTGTGTCTGGTCACACAGATCTGGACTGGAATCTCTGCTCTGCCAATCAATCCACTTCACCACACTGAAGTTCATTTTCTTTTCTAAAATTAGAGATTCTTATATGTTACCTACTTCACTGTGATATTATAGAGATTAAAAAACTAAAATACTTATGAAACTCTCTATCAACAGTGATATTTTGTATCTTAGTTCACATTTTTTTTCCTACTAGTCATGGAATCTGGCTCTTATTAACCTTTCAGGAGACCATTTAGAAAATTTTGCCACTACTTTCTTTGATGACATTTCCCTATGTCACTGGTTGGGTGAAATGACTTTTATTTGAGTTGGAGTTAGTTGAAATGATTTTATTTGAGTTGGAGTTAGTTTTTTCAGACTTTTTCATTATAATTGATGAAAATTCCTCAGCATAAGCTTTTAGAATATTCTCAGAGTATCAATTTAAATATGAATCCTCAAGTAGAATTATGTTCCTCACAAGTTATTTTAGGGCAAATACTTTACAAAAAGGGGGGTCATATATCTGATTTGCCAAGACAATCCTAGTTTACACCTCAGTTCAGTTCAGTTCAGTCGCTCAGTCGTGTCCGACTCTTTGCGACCCCGTGGACTGTAACCTACTAGGCTTCTTCGTCTGTGGGATTCTCCAGGCAAGAATACTGGAGTGGATTGCCATTTCCTTCTCCAGGGGATCTTCCCGACCCAGGGATCGAACCCGGGTCTCCCGCGTTAGAGGCAGGTGCTTTAACCTCTGAGCCACACACCTATATAATCATTAAGAGTGTCTTTTTTACATCAAAAGTACATAATCTGAACAAGATATAGGAGCCACTTAATTGCAAAAGGCGATTTCTTAAGACCCAGAATTCAGCTAGTACTGGGAGTTCAGAGAAAAGAAAAATAACTGTCTAAGAGACAAAAGAAATAAATTAGTCCATTTTTTTTCTACACGAGATGGTTGACAAAAGGCCTAATTTTGCCTTTAGGTTGTAAAAAGAGTGCAGTCAAGTGTGCAAGAACCTTGGGGAAGAGGGAAGTACCAGTGTGTCTTGAGACCCTTGTGCCCTATGGCTTTGCCTTGGTGTTAGGGTTATGGGAGTCAGTTCAGAGGAGGGTGAGGTAGATGAGAGGGTCCTTGAATTCTGGGTTAAAATACATTTAGGGGGAAATATGATTTTGAATGTTCTGTGTGTATCTGTGTAATTACAACACAAGGTCATTCTTGTTAGCTTTTGGTCTTGCTGACAAATATTTTCCCTCCAGAAAGCATTTTACCATATTGAAATCTGACCATGCATGTTTGACAACATTGCTCCTTGCAGTTCATTCCGTGATTCATTACATCTGTTTATCAGCTTGTTTCAAAGCACTGTCTGAGAATTCTCGGTTGGATGGGTATTAGTTTTGAGAGGCTTCTCCTGAAGTTTTCTCTGTCTGAAAAGGAATACCCTGCCTGCTTCTATCATCCTACCATGAAGGAGAACCCGGAAAATGAGCACAAAATGGGCAAAAGACGTGAAGTGGAACATGGGATGGTGTTTGAAACTGAGGAATCAGCCTGAAAATATCTTCAAATATCAGTGAAAAATAAACAGGCAAAGTCAAAGCTGGGTATCTGGCCACCCAGCTGTAGACCATATTGCGCGTCCTCTGTTGTAGCTTGCTAAGGCTGTGTGATCCAGTTAAAGCCAATGGGACAGGGGTGGGAGTGAGATGCATAGTTTGGGGGCATCTTCACATAAAAGAAAAGGCATTTGCCTTGACTCTCTTTGTCCTTCCTCTTCCCATACATTGAAGCACAGAAATGACCACGAACCCACCTTCCAATCATGAAGATGAGAACACCCAGGAGGGTGAACATTTGGAACAAAATTGGGTCCATTCATTCACCCAGATGGTTTGTCTAAGGATCGCTATACATTAAAAAAAAAAAAAAAAACGGCTGTTTCAGTTCAAAAATCACTTTATTTGGGGACCTCTTTATTATAACAGCTGAAATTGATCTTTCCCAATTTGTACAGTTTGTAGGTGCCTATAATCTTCTACAAAAACAAGCCTAAGATCTTCAGGTTGTGACTAAGTTTCTCTTTTAAATTCTCAACCAATTTTGCCTTCTTTCTCTTTGTTATAGCAATTCTCATCAATAGTGTTGAGTTCTTTTCAGGCACATGCAAAAGATGAAACTAGGAAATGCATTAGAAATGCTCCATGTGAATTCCACTCACATTTCTAAGCCAATGCATTTAAAAGATTAAATGAAAATATCTCATCTACTGTTATCACACTCTGCTGTCTTCACCAATGTGAAGAGAGAATAAGAGATGGCAGCTTTTCACTGTATTGCCTAGATTCCTCTGGCGTCTACTGCTCCCACGTCATTTCTATTTCCTACCATGCTTCTGTGATAAAGCGAGAAATAATATTCCAAAATGCCACTAGCATTCAATATAGGAGATGCTGTCCCCCACAATTAGCATATTTTCCTGATAGACTAAGTGTTTAGAATACAATGATTTATGAGTCCAGTAAATACATAGACAGTTGCCTGGATATAAGAAGGATATGTGGGAAGTTGACTTTGTATACTAATGAATGCCAAAAGTGCACTCAGTTAAGAAAATTATGTATGGAGGATACTGGTTATAAATTTCTGTTGCATTTTCTGAGTTGAATTGCTTATGTGTCTGTATAAATTGCTTAGCAGAAAATAGGCTAAGAGCATTAAAACTTTAGTTAACTCTATTTCCCCAAGTCTATATAATTTTAAACTTATTTAGGACAATAGCCCATTTGTTTTATAAATCACAGTGTTCATTGCAATATCTTTCAAGCTGAAAGCCTTAAATCACTTTATATTACTGAGCCCTGGAAGAATGCAACATTATAGCTTGGCTGGCAGAACATGTATCAGTGTGATATTGATCTAACCATGGAAAAGCAAAGCCCTGCTGAATGGGCTCCAAACTGGAAGGGGTGTTATCTGCAGGCTGCGATGCTTGTTCATATCACGTATCACTTGGGGTGAAGTTTATTTCTCTTTTTTCAGGCTTTGTATGATTTTGGTGACAGTTATGACCATCTCTTTAATTTACAAGATTAAGGAATTTGTTAGTTGAGGAATGTCTGGAGGGCGATTATTTGACATCATGAGTAGCTCAGGTTTCTGTAAAGAATGGGTTAAAATGGAACGCAGGTGAAACACTCTCACTTCTTAAGTAGAGTTTATCTATAGCTCCAAACCTCTGTCCTGGAACTCCACTGGACTGCTTTGGGCTTCCCTGGTGTCTCAATGGTAAAGAATCTGCCTGCCAATGCAAGAGACACAGGTTTGGTCCCTGGATCGGGAAGATCCCTGGGAGAAGGGAATGGCCACCCACTCCAGTATTCTTGCCTAGGAAATCACATACACAGAGAAGCATGGTGGGCTACACTCCATTGGTTAGCAAAACAGTCAGACACGACTTAGTGACTAAACAACAAAAACAATGAAGAGCAAAGGTGTAAATATGGGTAGCAAGGGCATATTGTGCTGTGAGGCAAGAATCTTGATGAGATTCTGCTAAGACTAGGGTTATCTCCCATCCCAAGACCTAGGAAGAAGCCACACCATCTGATTTGCGTGAAATTCAGAAAGAGCCCTCTGGGAGAGAATAAGAATCCTGTATGCTGTTGGTATAACTTCCCTGGCGGCTCAGATGGTAAAGTGTCTGCCTACAATGTGGGAGACCCAGCTTCAATCCCTGGGTCGGGAAGATCCCCTCCATTGGCAGGCTGATTCTTCAGCACTAAAGCCATCTGCACCTGCCTTTATCCTATTTCTAAATTGCACATGTAACCAACCCCCAAACACTCCGTTCCTGGTACACTGTGTGAACTGTGCACTGCCATGTAAATATCACCTTCTCTGCAGTCGCTTCTTTGAATCCAGGACCTCCTCACAGCACGGTGCTATTTTTGCAATGTGCTGGCTGATGTCACCTCTGCAGACAGAGTGCCAACAGGAAGCCCAGACAGAGTACTTGGGTTGAGAGTGAGGGGGCTTCTTCCTGTCTCATGTCACACTCTGCTTGGCAGGCTCTCAGTCCTCTAAGGAACAGATGCAGGAGCATATTTACAAAGCAGGCCTGTGAGGAGCAGACACCCACAAGGCTCGTGGTGAGCCCCTCCTCCTCCACAGGCAGGCAGCTGAAGCCAGCGAGGCCCCCTCGTGCATCAGCTGGGCAGATGCTGAGACCACACAGGAGGAGCAAATAGGATGCAAGCACCCTGTGTGCCAGGTTCCCATTTAAGGGGTGGGACCTCCACAGTCTGGGCTGGTGAGAAGCATGTGGTGTGGGCTCCTCTCTCCAGCCTTCTTTCCTTCTGTGTTATGCTTTGTCAAACATGGCTGTGTGCACAGAGCTAGGAAAAGCAACAGAACCTCTGAACTGGCACTTGGCCGCAAATCCAGCCAAACTTTTCATTTTATTTAATTATCATACCAGCAGGATTTTATTAGAGCCATTAGGAAAATATAGAGAATATTTTTAGAATTCAAGGACGCAAACTATTTGTTGCAAACTGACATGAGTCAATGTGGTAGCTCATAATTGATGGACCTTTTTTATTTTACTGCCTCCATAACCTGCAAAGTGGCAGATGAGGGCCTGAGGCCTCCTCTCCCCAAACCTCCTGCTTCCAGGTGCTATGTTACAATGGTAATGGACCTTAGCATGAGCTCTGCCATGCTGCAGTAGAGTGAGGTCTTGGTGTCAGTTCTTCAGTCAGGTAACAGCCTTGCCATGGCTTCATTGCAGGTGGGGTACTTCCCCCACTTTTGATTGGGGGTCACGTGCGTGCCTTGCCTTGCTCAGTGGGATATCTGTAGATAATTGGAGCAGAGGCTTGAAACAGACTTGTGAATTTGGGGTTGCTTTTTTGGCATCTGCCATCAATATAAGGAGAATAGATTTCAGATAGCTACTGTAAATGCTTCACCCCAAAATAAGTCCCATGAAAGACAGGATCAGCCAACCCCCAAATGCCCAACAACTCAAGTGGGTCATTTTTATAAATAATTTATAGGCGGTATAACGTCTGTATGTCTATATCTCTCTATCCATCCATCTATCCATTCATCCTTTTCATCTGTCCATCCATCCAGGCAGTCCTTGCTTTGCACAGCAGTGTGGAGCTATAAAACAAGTATGCAAGCTGAAAGTGTACATGCTTATTAATAAATAGGATAAATTACTGTTGCCCTGTGTCCTTTAAAAAGTTTTGTCAAAAAACTCCATTAATTAAAAACACTCTTAATCTTAGGTGTAAATATATAAATAAAATATAAATAAAAATATGCTAATATTTAATTTAAATAATTAAACCTTTGGGTTTTTATTAAAATTTTATAAGAGGTAGTTGGATAGAGCTTGCCTTCTTCTAGTTATTTAACTTACAATATGAAATGAATGACTTTTCTATGCCTTGGCAAATTGACATACTATTTTCTAAGTTTGGTTGAGCTTCTAATATTTTATCCTTTGTTTTCAATGGTATGAAATATCCCCAAGAGTTCTGTTAATGTGAAGATTTTCTTTTTCCTTTTTGCTAAACTGACTTCCTCTGCAAAATTTTTCATCCTTCTTATCACAATCACTTTTCATACTTATGTCAATAATTTTATCTTCACTGAGTACCTTCGGCTGTGTAACAGTCTCTCAAATGGCAGATGTGTCAATATTCCCACGGTCAGCTGTGGCTCCTATCACTTTGTTTACATTCCACTTGAATGTCACTTCCATCTTTATTTCTCTGTTGCACTTTTATCGTGGTTAACCAGTTCATTTTTGTGATTTTCAGTTTTTCGAAAAATGCCACTTGAGCTTATCAATGGCAGAAAAGGAGGCCACACAGCTACAAAATTAGCTGTCTGTTCACGAACTGATGTCCTGACCAATCACTGACAGACTGTGAAAGGAGTGACGTCAGTGACATCAGGGATCGTGATGAATATATGTTACTTACAGGGTGATTTGTGGATTGCAAAGCTAGCAGAGAGATTTGTAGTTTATGCAGATACTCATAGTTCATACTAATAGTTGAACTCTATTGTTGGGGTACTGGTGTTATTTTGTTAAGTCATGGTAATTGAACTTCTTGCATATTGGAATCCTGCGAAGTGAGGACTGATGGTGCGTGTGTGTGTGTGTGTGCGCGCGCGCGTGAGTGTGTACATGAGCACGGGCACATTTAAACCATGGATTTCTAAGGCTTCTTTGTTCCTATAAATGTAACAGGGATGATGCCTGGGTCGTATACTTTGTAAACGCCAGATGTAGTTGCTTGAATTTTCCATTAACCTCTGGCAATCCATAAGCCCTTGCTTGCCAAATTGCTGACCCTCAAACTTGTCTCGTGTTTATCTTTCCGTGAGCCCCTGCAGGCAGAGGAGCGTCACTGATTGCATCATGTTCATGCCTCTTGCTATGTCCATCGTCCCTCTAACTCGGTTGTTCCCTCAGTGTTCCTCTTGATGGTGGTCGGATGGTGGTTCGCTCGTCCTAGAAGGTGGTGACCTGCTTTTGTCTCCTTACTTCCAGTAGAACAGGTGTCTGTTGCCTTTCTGTCAATCTCTAGACTCCATGGCTACTACTTTCATTACCCGAATGTTTTAAGTAGGTTTGTCTGGTTGAACACATCTCACACTGGGGTAAGAATACTCATTGGGAAGAGAAAGATGCTTTCAAATTATGTGGCTTATGGTATGTTGATTCTTGAAGTTGAATTGGCATTTAGTGGACAAAAAGTATTCATTAAAGAACAAAATCCTCTTGTAATGAAGGGAAACATCGTTTGAATTTCATAGTGAATGAGTGGTTCCAAATTCTGTCTTTGTCTAAGCAAGAAATAAAATTAAAGACAGTGAGCCAATTAGGAAGAAACAACCTGAATATGTACTGTTCTGACAGTATTCAGTCACAGCGGTTTCTGCTTATCCTATTTAGTATCTTTTAGACATTTGCTATTCAGAAGCAAAGTAAAAGCTGCTGGCCAGCTCCTAAATGCCATGGTTTTAAAACGCCTGTCAAAAATGAATTTGCTACTTTAGTTTTACAAGGACACTATGTAAAAGGGCAAAATACCATTCTCTTTCAAGAAATATATGGTAAGGAGGCTAAACCAATATTTTTCTTTTTAAGATAGATAACATCCCTCTTCCCAAAGGAGGAGCAGCTGCTGTCACCTCTGTCCTACCTTTCAGACAGTAAATGAGGACCATCTTATCCCAGAGAGTAGAAGGAGAATAAATCAGCCACCTTCTGATAGAGGGGCAAAGAAAGGCCAAGGAAGACCTCCTGTTGCCAGCTTTTGAAGAACCTGCTATTATCCTTACCCTCCAAAGGTCAGTCTGTCTTCCAGGACATATAGGAAATGTGGGGAGAAGAGCCCAGTTCTGACTTAGCACTCACTGATAGGAGTTCTTCCTGAAATTCCCCTCTGGGTAATGGTGCATAATCTGGGGAAAAAGCAGAGTTCCCTGCATAAACTGAGGCGTGGGCAAGATTTGCAATGCTGGCTGGGGTGGCTCTGGGGCCTCAAGACAGACAGAACCAAAGGAGGGAGGAAAGACAAGATCAGACCCAGAGGCAGCACTCCTGTGAATGAGCTGAGCAAGAGGAGATTAAATAAAAGCCGATAGAAGGCCCACTGGAAGCACCAGGAGAAGGGGAATGGTTTGGGAATTAAGGGAGATGATTTAAATCTAGAGAACGTCCCTGAAAAGCTAGAGACTGTTTTCAGTACCTTTTATTGGGTCAACATGGCCTCCTCCAAGTTCTGAAAGGAGTCGAGAATGTGACTAAGCTAATTTGAAAAGGTGAGTCCAAATCAGTGACTTCAGCTCCAGTGGGTATCTACCAATAATTCTTTTTTGCCACCATTGTGAATTTAGTAAGAGAATGACAAGAGCTTTTTAAAAGATAATTGAACTTAGGCATGGTAAGTAATGAAACGTATATTTTAAAATGGACTTTAGCTTTCAGGAAGGGGAAATGTCTCTTCTGAAAGGCCCCCCAGATGTGCCTTTTTACTGCAAAGCAAGGGAGAACAGAGCCGGAGCAAATAGAGACGCAAAGGAGTCTGAGAGAGACGCAGTTAAGTCCTGCCGGTGCTCACTTTGGTCTCCAGGATCTGTCATAACACCTTGGAAATGAGGCAGAAGGAATCTGAATGGACTGGAACTGATTTCTCATTTGATGGTGGTGCTCCTCCCCCTGAAAATTTCTCATCTGCCCCTGGGATTCAGAAGAAAACAAGATGAACCAGTTCAGTACAGTATTGCCAAGGAATGTAATGCAAGACTGCCATTGGAATATGCTTAAACAACCTACCCCAGCTTCTGAGATTGTGACAGGTGGTGGTTAATTTTGACATTGATGCCTGTTTCTGCATCCTATTTATTCTCAGCACAGTTTATTCTTTTCCCTATCTGGGATTCAGAGCTTCTTTTGTTATTTGAAAAATGCACGTAACTAATAGGTAAACAATAAAAATAAAGGGCCAAAACAGCTATGGTTGTGTTGAACAGCAGGGTAATCCTTTTTTTTTTTTTTTTTCCCCCTGGACATACTAAATAGAGTAGACATGTGTGTGTTAGTCACTCAGCCATGTCCTGACTCTTTGTGACCTCATGGACTGTAACCCGCCAGGCTCCTCAGTCCTTGATATTCTCCAGACAAGAATAATGGACCAGTGGGAGGGGAGGGAGGTGGGAGGGGGGGTTCAGGATGGCGGGACACAAGTATACCCATGGCTGATTCATGCCGATGTATGGCAAAAGCCACCACAATATTGTAAAGTATTTAGCCTCCAATTAAAATAAATAAATAAATGAAAGACTCCTGGAGCAGTTTGGCATTTCCTTCTTCAAGGGGCTCTTCCTGACCCAGGGATCAAACCCAGGTCTCCTGCTCTTGTAGGCAGATTCTTTACCACTGAGCCACCTGGGTGGTACACTAAATAGAGTAGCTTTATACCAATTCAAATTCAGGACATACGTAAATAAAAACAAGTACAACACAAAATGATTTTATTAAAACATTCAAGGAAACTTTAGTTATTGGGCAACTCAGCAAAATAATTTTTTAAAAATCTTCCTTGCTATGAGTGTTAATGACCAAGGAACTGAGGCTGGAGATTTATATGAGGTAAAAAAATATATATTGATGAAAAGTCATGATATTTTGCTTGGTACACATTGACATTTGTTAATTGTTTGGTGCATTTAATTTATCATTTGAAAATTTATAGTACTGTCTGCAAAAATAGGATTATGGATGCATCTAAAATACCCCTGTTGTTTCTGTACCACCCTTCAAATACCTGCTACCTGAAAGCCACTGAGGGTGTGCAGAGAGTCTTCTTATTGATGTCCACCCCTAAGGGGAAGAGCTGGGAAAAGATAATGAACATTGCACATCATATTGATAGCTTACAGATATTAAATGATTTAATCCATAGGAAAGGAAATCATAGAAAACATATATAATTGTCCCAGCTTTAGAGATGTGTCTTAGAAAATTTAAGTGATAAAACTATCTAATGATATACAACATTGTCAGTAATATTAATAAGAAAAAATAAACTCACTATGCATTAATCCTGAAACATGCCAGGTACTGAGGTGAGTATTTTACATATACTTGATCCTCCTAGGCCCCCTTGAAGTTAGCTACTGTTATGTGAATTTTGTGGATAAGGAAATGGAAGATAACTGAGAACCGTACTTCTCCTCACAATGTAATCTGCATACAAATCAAAGATGGATTTTATAAAATGCAGTTTCTGATTCACTGGGTCAGGATGAGATCTGAAGTTCTGCATTTCTAACAAATTCCCAGGTGAACTGATGCTGCTGGTCCATAAACTACACTTAGAGCAACAAGACCTGCGAGGTTTAAACAACTTGGTCCTGTATATCGGGTTGATTCTCAGTGGAGCCAGGCTCAAACTGAGTTTAGTCTGGCTCAGAACTCCAAGTCCATATCTCACCTGTGCTCTTGCTCCTGAAGGTCTAGCAGTTCTGACACAGTGGGGGAAAAGATACGCATGAAGATAACTGTGAGACCAGGAACTAATTACTCTGCCCTCTCACATAGCGCAGAGAAGAGTTCTTCATGGCCTAACCACCAAGAGCTTTCCTAGAGAAAGAAGGGTGTCAGTGAGTTAGCGCCACAGGATTAACCAGGGTGGTTCCTAGAAAGAGTTGGCAGATAAGCTAGACCTAGGGCTTCCCTGGCGGCTCAGAGGTTAAAGCGTCTGCCTCCAATGCGGAAGACCTGGGTTTGATCCCTGGGTCGGGAAGATTCCCTGGAGAAGGAAATGGCAACCCACTCCAGTATTCTTGCCTGGAGAATCCCATGAATGGTGGAGCCTGGTGGGCTGTAGTCCACGGGGTCGCAAAGAGTCGGACACGACTGAGCAACTTCACCTACACCTTCAGAAGACAAGTGATATATATGTATACATATGATTTACAATATGAGATTATGTATATCAAGCTTTTATCTATATCGAGGACTTAATACTCACAACTTAAAAGTTAAGACTTACGTTTTATTCAGTGGGAATTTTTAGGACTTCAAGCTTGGTAGACAGCATCTCAAGTAACCCTGCAGTACTTCTCAGAGAACTGCTCTGAAGAGGCAAGAAGAAGAGCCAGGTTATATAGAAGTTTTGCAAAAAAAATAAAAGGGCAGGTAGTCACGACCACGAGCGACCTTGGCCCACAATTGCTTGGAGCAGGGCTTGGGGTACAGCCAGTGACGAAGGCCGGATTGAGTGGTGAGAGCACCAAATCCTAACACTAGACCTGTGGCCACTGACAAGGGCCCTGTCCCTTCGGCTTTGCCGAGAAGAATTCCCACAAAGCCAGAAAAGTGTGAAGCAAATAAAGCACTTATTAATAGGAAGAAGCATGCAGTAGACGTGAATGTATTACTGGCCAAAATCTTGGCTTTCTCTCCCTACCACAGCCAAATAAAAAATGCAGAGTTTAGAGGAAATAGAAAAGTGGCTTTAATCCTCAGCTGGCAGGGACGGAACACAGTAGTCTCGTGCCTCAAGAATTGTGCCCCCCACCCTCACCATGAGGAGTCAAGGGGTTTATATAAGATGAGGACTCGCGGTCAGGAGTCGGTGATGAGGAATCAAGGTTTCTTCCTCTTTCATTGTTTTAGAGACAGTCGTAGGCTGGTGTCAGTGACCCAGGAATTGTCAGGCAGTTGGGTGGCTTTGCAGCCTTCTATCTGATATGTAACTACAAGGGGAGGGGTGTTGTAAGGGTAAACACCAGATGCAGGCTATATTGAGCATAGAGTCAAAGGAAAATAGGTGTGAACCCAGTTGGTATTAGTGGTAAAGAACTCGCCTGCCAATGCAGGAGACATAAGAGACATGGGTTTGATTCCTGGGTCAGGAAGATCCCCTGGAGGAGGAGATGGCAACCGACTCCAGTATTCTTGCCTAGAGAATCCCATGGACAGAGGAGCCTGGTGGGCTGCAACCTATGGGGTCACAAAGAGTTGGACACGACTGAAGTGACTTAGCACGCACAGTAGCTCCTGCAGCGTTGGGGGCAGAAAAGCAAACTCAGTTACAGACATATAGAGGTAGGAGCAATTAAAATAAAAAAAATTAAAAAAGAAAACTAAGACTTTTCAGGCTTGCTTGCTGTTTCCTTTATCTTCTTCATTCTCAGAAAAGGCAAAGAAACACACACACACACTCCCCTTTTTTTTCCTTTTCACTGCAACAAATAGACACATGGGCAGTTTCAGAGAAAGAGTTCCTGAGTTGAACCCTCATGGTAGTTTAAGTCACTTATTTGGGGTATTTCTTCCAGTTTTCCTTTGGCCAATCATTTTGATTTGCCTGGTTCAGAGTTCATATTTGGTATATCTCAGGATCCTTCCACGTGTGTGCACGCATCTCTTAGCCAAGATGGATTCTACCACATATGGGTAGAACATCCATTGGCATTAATCCCCCTTTGACCTACAAGGAGCCTTTCTGTGTACATGTGTAAGAAGTCTTCTAACTTCAGAAATGAGAAATATCTGGGCAGGGCTCAGCCTCCTCCCTTAGTTGTCCGGCTATTCCTTGTCTTGGAGAAGTCTACAAGAAATGAATCTCCAATTGCTTTACCCTGGGGCAGCCCATCTACCTCCTGCCACAGTCTAAACATCAAAGTGAAAGTCGCTCAGTCATGTCCGACTCTTTGCGACTCTTTGCGACCCAATTCCACACAGTCCATGGCATTCTCCAGGCCAGAATACTGGAGTGGGTGGCCTTTCCCTTCTCCAGGGGATCTTCCCAACCCAGAAACAGAACCCAGGTCTCCCTCATTGCAGACAGATTCTTTCCCAGCTGAGCCACAAGGGAAGCCCCTAAACATCAAAGGTGAAGGTGAAGGTGAAGTAGCTCAGTCGTGTCCGATTCTTTGCGACCCCGTGGACTGTAACCTACTAGGCTTCTCCGTCCATGGGATTCTCCAGGCAAGAATACTGGAGTGGATTGCCATTTCCTTCTCCAGGGGATCTTCCCGACCCAGGAATTGAACCCAGGTCTCCCGCATTGGAGGCAAACGCTTTAATCTCTGAGCCACCAGGGATCAAAAGGTTATTGTAGATTAAGGAAAGCCAGATATCCCAAGTTAAGGATTTTAGTGCTTTTCTGTGTATGGGAAGATGGGATATTATGGGCCCATTGAAATCATTCCTTTGAGATGCATTTCAACTATCTCGCCGAGTATCCTGTGTTTTTCTGCGTCTTGAGCTTCCTTAGGACTCACTGTGGAGCATGGCTGCGTTGTGATGCTGCTAGATTACAGGTATTCTTTCCTTTCTGAGTTCCCTAGGGCTCATCAGCTCCCCATCTGCGGGAGCTGCAATTTCTGATGACTGTGACCTCCTTTGTGTACTGATATGGCAGGAAATATTCCATTTCTTTTTATAATGTTTTAGCTTATATGCAGAGGGAAGAGGGGGCACAGATTCCACACTGCACAAGGCAGGATTGGGATAGCTTGCTATTTTGATTGACTTCTAGTTCTATATATCACAGAATATTTTCACTCCCCTTCTCTTACATGTGGGTTACACTTGGGAGTGCCTTATTGATCTGCTTTCAAGGGGTTTCTTTTTGCATTTGTAAGGATTCCAAAACTAGAGATCTCAAAGCTTTTGACCTTAGGACAATGAGAGCCGTAAATCTAATCAATTTACAAGCGGAATTTATTTGAATTGTTCAATGCCTCTATTTTCTGTTTTACTTGAACTACGTTACCTTTTATATTTGCCTCTGAGAAGGAAATGGCAACCCGCTCCAGTACTCTTGCCTGGAAAATTCCGTGGACCAAGAAGCCTGGTAGGCTACAGTCCATAGGATCACAAAGAGTCAGACCCAACTGAGCGACTTCACTTTCACTTATCTTTGCCTCTAGATAATCCAGCCCGCTTTTCTCGAGGTTTTGTAGCCAGTTTGGAAAAGCAGATACTAAACATCATTTAAAATTATGGAAAGCAAAATATGAATGAGAGAGTCTGAAAGTTTGTGAGATGAAGTTCTGTTTACTCATAGACTATTCAGTTGTGTTTTTTTTTTTAGAAATACTCTTTATTTGGCTGCATCGGGTCTTAGTTGTGACATGTGGGATTCAGTTCCCTTAAAAGCGATTGAATCTGAGCCCCCTGTATTGGGAGCACAGGGTTTTAGTCACTGGACCACCAGAGGAGTCCTTACCCAGTTATTTAAAATGCTGTTCATGTGCAACAGATTAAAACTTCTTATATAGTGGATACTGAGAAGTTTCAGAAATCGACTTAAAGATTTCTATGATGAAAAAGTCATTACTAATTCATGATGATATACAGCCTTGTTGATACTTTTCAAGAAAGTGTTTGAAATCTTCTGATTTTGCTTATAGTCTTCTATTTTGCTTATAAATCTGCCTTTTGCTGCTGCTGCTGCTAAGTCACTTCAGTCGTGTCCGACTGTGCGACCCCAGAGACGGCAGCCCACCAGGCTCCCCTGTCCCTGGGAATCTCCAGGCAAGAATGCTAGAGTGAGTTGCCATTTCCTTCTCCAGTGCATGAAAGTGAAAAGTGAAAGTGAAGTGGCTCAGTCATGTCCGACTCTTAGCGACCCCATGGACTGCAGCCCACTAGGCTCCTCTGTCCATGGGATTTTCCAGGCAAGAGTACTGGAGTGGGGTGCCATTGCCTTTAGTTATTAATCAGTATGCTGCACATCTGTTTTAAAAAGAGACAATTGTGAGGATGTACATTAAGAAGAAATAGTCATAGAAATAAATGATACTGGTGGTTATTATTCCCCCAAATTACTTTGATTAACATTGTATTTAGCCATGAAATTCAAGACCGAGAGGAAAATAAAACCGTGTATGTAGTTGTGTTTATTGGGCTGTTGTAAGAAGGTAAATACTGGTGATGGGGACAACCAGTGTTTCTCCTTTTATAACTGAACAGATGGCTTTTGTTCTGTTCTCTGTTTTGTTTATTTTCTGTTATTGCTCAGGCAGGCCCCCCAGGCAAAGCTGTCCTAACTTAGTGCTCATAAACAGGCTAGATCTTATGATCTTGACACTTTAAGTGATGTTGTCTAAGCAAGAAATGTTTTTATTCACTTATTTCTCTCCTTATATTTCCGGGCACTGCCAGTGAATCGTGCAGTGTAAAACTTCTTTTAACATCATTAACCTGAAGCTTTTTCTACATATCCTCCTCTGCCTACAATGTAAAATAAATCAATAAAACTTTCCATCATTATTCCACATTCAGTATAAAGTGCAAATATGGGTGTATCTGTGTTTGCGTGTATGAGTGTGCCTGTGTGTGCATGCACCAGAAATGACATCCCAAATAAATCATTACACAGAAAATTGATCTCTGTATTTGCTCCTGTTGGTCCCTGGCTATTTTCTCTGAGATTCTCTCTCCCCTTTTTGCTTTTGATTTTGACAAAGATGACAGTTGAATTGTATCTCAGTAATTAGTTTTTCACTGTTTTTAAAAAAGATAACTGACTCCAAGTATATGTTGTCCATATCCATTGTTGTTATCTAAAGGGATCTGTGTGATCTTTGACAAAAATAATCTTCCCAGCTTGAGGTCAAGAGATAGTGATGTAACCACAGAAAAGGTCTGATGAACCCTCTCATCGAAAACATATGAAAACATGCAGAGGCATTCACGTTGGGTATTTATTTTCAGAGCAGTCTCCATGGGACTTCATAAAACTATTTCCTTAATGATGAAATATTGACCCTTTTCTCCCAGTGAAAACTCTATTCATTGGCGCCTCCCATCAATCAAGCCCTATAAATCCTCTTACAGTCTGTTTGGAGTCTCCAGATTGTCATCAACAGCAGAAAGAACACACCCCTCCCTGACTCAGAAAAACTGCCCTTTAGCCGACATTTTATGCCATTTAATTGTTTGCAAGATTCATTATTTGGCAACAGCGCTAGATACTCATTAGAATTAACAAGATTCTACTATAATTTATGGATTATATGTCACTCTTCCCCCTCAGCTGCAAAAGGGCATACATATTTCAAAATCACTTTTAAATCTTGAGATTTAAACGTTTTTCCCCAATGACATCTATTTTAATGCACATGATTTAAACTATAAGCTTTTAATATATTATGTATATAAAAGATAATTTTTAAAAAGCAGTTTACATATCATAAGTTTTCATATGACTTTTGCCATTGGGGATATTTCTAGAACTTAAGACACTTAAGAGTGCAGCGTTCTTTGTTTATATGAAAATAGAGGGGAGAACAGCAGAAAGAACTGGAGAATGTTGATCTTAAGACTTGCATTCTAGTGTTCATTTTTATTTCTTATCAGCAGTGTGGCTTTGGACATAGTATGCCAACTCTGGAAGTCTTAGCTTTCCCTTCTATGAAATGGGAATGATGACACCAACTTCAATCTCAACATATTTTTTTTTTTTAGAATTTAAGTATTAACCAATACTTGAGAAAATTACCTTTTATGCCTTGAATTATATATAGAATTTTGTGACCTCAGATTTGCCACCCTAAGTTGACTTAAGGGTTTGGATACAGGCCAGAATTATATGAGCCCATTAATGCTTAAAATTGCCTTCTGATATTTGAGGGTTTTTTTTTTTTTTTTCTTTCTAAGAATATGTCACAGGTAGGGAGAAGGCATTTTAAACCTTGGTATACAAGTATAAGTTATTTGTCTGAGTGCAGGAAAGGGAGAGGTGTTGGGGCCTTCCAATTTACCAACCCACTTAGGACTGCAAAGCTTACCCTTTCAAGAGGATCCTGTTGGACCTTCCTGGACAATAGGGGCTGATGGGGTCCTATGCTGCCTCACAGGAAGTCAGTTAGAGGCCTGGCCAGGATAAAGTTGTTCAGGGCTTGGCTGGTGCTAGACACCATCAGGGCCTAATGTAACTTTTACCTAATAACACACTTTTATTGTTTGGTTTTACAACCAGGGCATCTGAGGCACAGCCTTGCTAAAGTCACACAATGTAAGTAAATACGGAAAGTGAAGTGAAAATCGCTCAGTTGTGTCTGATTTCTTTGTGACTCCATGGTGTACAGTCCATGGAATTCTCCAGGCCAGAATACTAGAGTGGGTAGCCTTTCCTTTCTCCAGGGGATCTTCCCAACCCAGGATCAAACCCAGTCTTCTCCCACATTGCAGGCAGATTCTTTACCAGCTGAGCCTCGAGGGAAGCCCAAGCATACTGGAGTAGGTAGCCTGTCCCTTCTCCAGCAGATCTCGACCCAGAAATCGAACTGAGGTCTCCTGCATTGTACATGGATTCTTTACCAACTGAGCTATCAGGGAAGCTAGGTAAATATGGAAGCTACAGTCTATCTACACTGTCTTACTCCAGAGCCTGCCATCTTAATCCCTATTTTGTGCTCTATTTGTTGGATGGATGGATGAGTAGAGGAAGAGAGGGCTGGATGGAGAGCTGGACAGATGAATTATTAAGCTGGAGTGAACGTTGTTACATAAGGGCTTTATGACTCTTTCTGTACCTTTTAGTAGGAAATTAGTGATTTTGAAGGCTAGGATGCCATTTGCTCTAGTGAAGTCTAACAAAATTAATTTTATAGGGTCTGAGCTAATGTATTATAACAAGCATGGCAATAGGGGAGAGGGGGCCAGTGTTTGCATTCAGTATCATTACCAAGCGTGTGAGCGCCTTGGTGTTCTAATAGGCTCCTCATTTTTCCACCCCTGTCAGCACAGAGCACAGATTCTGGCACAGAGAGGGTGCTTCATAAAATTTTGCCATGGATGGTGAATTAAAGTTTTCTCTCATCCATCCCACAAATCCTGCTTAAGTGTCTGATGCACTGAGTTAGGGGCTGGATCAATAATGGTAAGTGAGAGAGACAACTCCATCCTTAGGAAACTTAGAAGCAAGTGTTGACGTTTTCCAAAGGAGATCACGATGGTATTGTGGGTGAAGATGGAGATATTCCTCATTGGGAATATCTCTGTCTTCCGGAAAATTCGAGTACAACAAAGAGAAAATAGTCAAATAGCAACAATGATAATACCTCATATCTCTATAGTACATTGCTGCTTTTGGAGTACTTTTGATGTCGCTTTATAAACAAGGTGAAAAGAGATTGACCCAGAAAAGTTAAAGACACGACAAAGTGCATATGGTGAAGTGGATCCTCTGCTAATTTTGTCTTCACTTCACTCAGTGACTTGTGCTTTCTGCCTCTAGAGCTGAGAGAGAACCCTCATCTAAGGGAGAGTGACAGACTCTTAAAGTCTTCACCTCACTCGATGCCTTGATGCATTCTGTACGTGGAGTCCTGTAGTAACCCTGGGAGACAAACAGCAAACAGAAATGCCCAATTTATTGCCAAAGAAAACAAGGCTCAGAGAGATAAAGCGACTTGTTCAACATTCTGCACCCAATTA
Organism: Cephalophus harveyi; assembly: GCA_006410635.1. Lineage (NCBI taxonomy): Eukaryota > Metazoa > Chordata > Mammalia > Artiodactyla > Bovidae > Cephalophus > Cephalophus harveyi. The sequence continues at coordinate 87,537 of SJYT01021601.1, forward strand.
GAGGGAGGATGGGATCAGTTCAGTTCAGTCTCTCAGTCGTGTCCGACTCTTTGCGACCCCATGAATCGCAGCACGCCAGGCCTCCCTGTCCATCACCAACTCCTGGAGTTCACTCAGACTCACATCCATCGAGTCAGTGATGCCATCCAGCCATCTCATCCTCGGTCGTCCCCTTCTCCTTCTGCCCCCAATCCCTCCCAGCATCAGAGTCTTTTCCAATGAGTCAACTCTTCTCATGAGGTGGCCAAAGTACTGGAGTTTCAGCTTTAGCATCATTCCTTCCAAAGAAATCCCAGGGCTGATCTCCTTCAGGATGGACTGGTTGGATCTCCTTGCAGTCCAAGGGACTCTCAAGAGTCTTCTCCAACACCACAGTTCAAAAGCATCAA
>SJYT01021601.1:88019-100155 GCA_006410635.1 Cephalophus harveyi
TCCCAGCATCAGAGTCTTTTCCAATGAGTCAACTCTTCTCATGAGGTGGCCAAAGTACTGGAGTTTCAGCTTTAGCATCATTCCTTCCAAAGAAATCCCAGGGCTGATCTCCTTCAGAATGGACTGGTTGGAATAGATGTTTTTCTGGAACTCTCTTGCTTTTTCGATGATCCAGCAGATGTTGGCAATTTGATCTCTGGTTCCTCTGCCTTTTCTAAAACCAGCTTGAACATCTCGAAGTTCACGGTTCATGTATTGCTGAAGCCTGGCTTGGAGAATTTTGAGCATTACTTTACTAGCATGTGAGATGAGTGCAATTGTGCGGTAATTGGAGCATTCTTTTGCATTGCCTTTCTTTGGAATTGGAATGAAAACTGACCTTTTCCAGTCCTGTGGGCACTGCTGAGTTTTCCAAATTTGCTGGCATATTGAGTGCAGCACTTTCACAGCATCATCTTTCAGGATTTGAAACAGCTCAATTGAAATTCCATCCCCTCCACTAGCTTTGTTCGTAGTGATGCTTTCTCAGGCCCACTTGACTTCACATAGTTCATCCTTTTTACTGTGGTCCACGGTGTGGAGGAATCGATCTGTTTACCATGTGCACCGCTATGGGCATCTGTGTCATTTCCAGTCTTAGCTGTTATGCGTGTCCACGGGCAGGCTTCTGCGTGAATGCATCTTCACTTCTTTGGGATCAATGCCCAGGAGTATGGGGTTGGGTCGTATTTAGCTGCATGTTTGTTTGGGTAAGAAACTCCCATCTTCTGCTCCAACAACTGTTTCACTTTGCACCGCCCCCTCCAGGCAGTGGACAAGGGGTCCGTTTTCTCAGCATCCCCGCCAGCATTTGGTGTTGTCACTATTTTTATTTTAGCCATTCTGATTGGTGGGCAAAGAGGTGAGATAAGAGTTCTTGGAGATGGCTGAGACATGCTCAGGGGCCTTCCGCGGCGGCGGCTGCTATCACAAGGCTCTCACATCCGTACATCCGTCTGCGGCAGAGGGGTGCACCTGGGCTCTGGTCCTCCATCGACCTGCAGGCCCCTGTGCTCACCTCAGACCACCTCGGGTCTGTTTGCTGGCATATGACTGGATATGCAGCCTGACCTCTCAGAAGCACCAATGACCTCCAGCTTGTACATCCACCCCAAGTCCAGCTTCTGTCCCCTCAGCCTGGAACACTCTCCCCAGGGCCTCACAGCCACCCTCTCCCCCTGCCAGAGGTCCCCTGGAGAGAGGCCTCTTCTGCCCACTCCAATCAAGGCAGCGTTCAGCCATCATTCACAGTTCCCTTTCTGATGCTTAGAATTAAATCCCTTCATCTATTGCTTATTATCTGCTTTCCCCACCAACCCTGAACCCTATGTTTCCAGCACCCACATAACAGTACAGCATGGGGAGGCTGTCCATCAGTATCTGGTAAATATCTGAAGCAATGATTGAGTGGATGTGTGAGCCTTCAGTTAGCGCTCCAGGTAGAACACCAACAAAGCTAAATGCTTGGCCACAGCAGCTGGTGCGAAAGACCCGCTGGAGCCCTTGGAGGTGGCTGAACCAGACCGAGGTTCAAGCCACAGGGCACGGATCCTGGTCCACCCAGCATCCTTCCTGCAGGCCTGAGGCCCCGCCCCGCCTGAGGAAAGGAGCCCTTTCTTTCCTACTCAGCGCTTGGGGAGCAATGTCATGTTTCGATATGGCTCGTGTTTCCAACCAAAATATTTTATTTGATTTTTTAAATTTTGTATTGGGGTATAGCTGATTACCAATATTGTGATAGTTTCCGGTGAGCCGTGAAGGGACTCAGCCACGCGTATACCCGCACCCGTTTTCTCCCAAACTCCCCTCCCCCAGGCTGCCGCGTAACTCTGAGAAGGCTGCCTGGGCTGCAGAGTAGGTCCCTGTCGATTATCCACTTTAAGCCCAGCGCGGTGGACATGTCCATCCCAAACTCCCAAACTGTCCTGTCCCCCACCTCCCCTCCCCCCATCCACTGGCAGCCATAAGCTCATTGTCTAAGTCTGTGCCAACCTAAATATTTTGAACATTTAAAGAAATATAGGACCTTTTCTCTCTGCCAGAAATAGAACTGTGGCTGTTTAACACACTCCTTCCGAAACGTCTCCTCTGAATGACTTTATTCCACACAATTAAGCCTGCACTTCTACACCCACACACTCGGGCCCCGTGACCCAGTGTAGACGTGTTTCCAGAAAACACGTGCTTCCCTCCCCATGTCCTCAGAGTCAGCTGTCTGTGCCCGTGTGTCCACAGTCATGCCACAGGAGACACATAGGTGTGCCTCGTCCCACACGTGAGCAACTGTTGTGGTCTCAGCCCCTTTATACACCTAAAAATTGCCTCAGAGAGCTTTTGCTCATAAAGGTCATATTTGTCAATGTTTACCATATTAGAAATTAAGATCAAACATCTAAATATTAATCCCTGAAAGTAACAATAAAGCTGTCATATGTTACTATAAATAACATGATTATGAAAGCCACTGTATTTCCATTAAAAAATTCAGTATAAACAGTGGTCTTGCTTTATAACTTTGCAGATCTCCCCAAAGTCTGACTTGTTCTCACCCCTGTTTCAATAATCATCAAGTGAATGTGTTTTTTTGGTTGAAGGGCATGAAGAAAATCTGACAGCCAGGTTGTCCAAAAACACTCTGCTAATAGTTTGTTCGTATGATGGTAGACATTCTTTGACGCTATAGCAGGCTCGACAATGCCTTAGGATTAGTTTCAGTGAAGAATCTGAAACACCGTCAATAAACTTTTTCTTCTCTGTTACATTAAAGGGCATTGGTTTTTCTTCTGCCGTGAACGGATCTTCTGCCTTTGCCTGGTTTTATAGCACTCTGTCTTGGTCACATGGAAAATATTGGTTCATTGAGTTCTGGAGAGTTTCAAATGTAGACACATTTCATTATACAACATAAAAAAATCACATTGGCTAATATCTCCTGCCATCTTATCAGAAAATTCTTTCAGGGATGGGAAGCTGTGAAGGTTTCTGTGGTGGACAGATATGCATTTTTCAAAATGTAGCTTTCAGTTGGAAGTCCATATTTTATCACTTGCAACAAATACTGTCGCTGGCTTTGTTTGAAATGACCATTTCGCTTCATTCAATTGCGTGGTGTTTGGTAAGTAATAGCGGCTAACTAGTTTGCCTGTAAGGTGTTCAAGTAAAACTGATGTTCCACAGAAAACGTGAGTTCAGCTGGCAACCCAGCCGTCAGGCTTTTCCTGAAAAGCACAGACACTGTGCTCCAGTCTGCAGAGAAGCGCTGTGTATGCATTTTCCCTCTTGCAATGATATTAAAAAGACAGTCTTCTCAAGCATCGAGGTTCAGTAGAACTTGTGATTTTGTTGTTTCACCCAGAACATTTTCCAGTGAAGGGACCTTCTGGTGAGTGCCTGGTTCAGAAGCACAGAACCGCTGCCAGCTCGGATTCAGAGCAGGGACCTGCCGGCTCACCTGTCACTGACATTGAACTCTCAGTGCAAACGTCACCACTGTGAAGAAAGAGTAACGCTTAGTGCTAAAAGTCGACCTCACAGACTCCTGAGAAAGTCTCAGAGACCCTAAGGGGTCCCAGTCTACTTTGAGAAATATGGCTTTAGCCAAATTCAGTTCAGTTCAGTTCAGTCGCTCAGTCGTGTCCGACTCTTTGCGACCCCATGAATCGCAGCACGCCAGGCCTCCCTGTTCATTACCATCTCTTGGAGTTCACTCAGACTCACGTCCATCGAGTCAGTGATGCCATCCAGCCATCTCATCCTCTGTCGGCCCCTTCTCTTCCTGCCTCCAATCCCTCCCAGCATCAGAGTCTTTTCCAATGAGTCAACTCTTCTGGAAAAACCATAGCCTTGACTAGATGGACCTTAGTCGGCAAACTAATGTCTCTGCTTTTGAATATGCTATCTAGGTTGGTCATAACTTTTCTTCCAAGGAGTAAGCGTCTTCTAATTTCATGGCTGCAGTCACCATCTGCAGTGATTTTGGAGCCCAAAAAATAAAGTCTGACACTGTTTCCACTGTTTCCCCACCTATTTCCCATGAAGTGATGGGACCAGATGCCATGATCTTCGTTTTCTGAATGTTGAGCTTTAAGCCAGCTTTTTTGCTCTCCTCTTTCACTTTCATCAAGAGGCTTTTAAGCTCCTCTTCACTTTCTGCCATAAGGATGGTGTCATCTGCATATCTGAGGTTATTGATATTTCTCCCAGCAATCTTGATTCTAGCTTGTGTTTCTTCCAGCCCAGCGTTTCTCATGATGTACTCTGCATAGAAGTTAAATAAGCAGAGTGACAATATACAGCCTTGACGTACTCCTTTTCCTATTTGGAACCAGTCTGCTGTTCCATGTCCAGTTCTAACTGTTGCTTCCTGACCTTCATACAGATTTCTCAAGAGGCAGGTTAGGTAGTCTGGTATTCCCATCTCTGCAACAAACTTAATTTCTTTACCCTCTTCCCCTTTTTAGTTTCTAAAACTACATAACACAGCATACATTTAAGAGAAGCTTGCTAAGCTTACTGCAGACTCTTTTACAGCAACAGATGGAATTTAAAAACCAGCAATTGTATGAACAACACTTTTGTAATTAATGTAGTTATCTGTACAAAATTACAAAGTATTTGCAATAAGTGAAATTTATGCAAATTTTCAGACATAGAAAATAAAAATAATGTAACATGTATCCATGAAATAAAGTGTTAAATACACAGTTGAAACCACAGTTGATCCTGTTTTCCCTCAGCACGCCTCCAAGAGCTGATCACCATCTTAGATTGGATGTTTATCTTCACCAAGAAGTTCTATACGCTTTTATTATATAATAAATATGTCTCTATCTCCAAGCAAGATTCAATACTGTTAGGAACAGACAGTTCTGTAAAACCCTCCTTATGGCAACCCACTCCAGTGTTCTTGCCTGGAGAATCCCAGGGACGGGGGAGCCTGGTTGGCTGCCATCTATGGGGTCACACAGAGTCGGACACGACTGAAGTGACTTAACTTAGCAAGCCACACATGTGTGTGTACCCAGGACTGGAAGTTTTCCATTGTTGTGGACATGTGTTTTCATACTCACTAGATACTGGCAATTCATTTTCTGAAGGGGTTATTTCAGCTTACACTACCAACAGCAATGCCTACAAGCTCTTTTTTTTTTTCTCTCTACAATCTCTGGAATAATGAGATTTTTGGAGATTTTATGGGTATGAAATGGAATTTTATTATAGTTTAATTTGCATTTCTCTGATTATTAGTGAGGTTAATAATTTTTCCAGATTTATTTACCATTTGTACTTTTCTCTCATTAACCACCTTACAGCTCTTAAATTGTTTGTACTCTTTATTATTTAATATTGGTTGCAAGAATGCTTAACATATATTGGATTTTAATCCTTTGGCTATTTTTGTGGTACAGACATCTTTTTCCATGTGGTGTTTTCTTAAATTGATTATGATGTCCTTTAATGTATATTTTGTACTTTTAATACAATTGATCAATTCTTTGTCCTTTATGATTTGCCTTTTTAAAGACTTCCTTAATAAATCATTCCTCACTAAAAAGTCACAGAATATCTCCCTATATTTCCTTGTGAAAGTTTTAAAGATTTATTTTCCACAATTAAGTTTGATTCACCTAAATTTTATCTTTGGTATCATGTGAGTTGGGAGCTATTTTTATTTATTTTATTTCCACGTGAACAGCAAATTTCCCAGATCATCATTAAATTCTTTCTCTTTGACCTGAGGTACCGCCTCCATCCTCCATTAAGTTTGTGTATTTGGAGAACTCTTCCTGAAAAGAATATGCTCTGTAGCTCTGGGGTGAAGTGCTTGGTAACATTCCATGGGTCAAATTGTTGGGCGAGGCTGTTCAAGCTCTCCGCATCTTTAGTGATTTCTGTCTGCTTGCTCCGCCTGTCAGGAGAGGTGACCCTCAACCCTCCGACTGTCATGAGTCTGACCTTTCACATCGTCCAGCTCTCACCTCGTGTGTGTAGACTTGTCACAGTCTCAAGAATATTCCTGGCAACAGTCTCCGTTCTGAAGTCTGCTTCGTCTGGCATTAAGATACCCGCTCAAGCCCTTGTTACGAGAGTTTACACGGTATCTCCTTTTAACATTGTCACTTTCACTCTGTGCTTATATTTCAAGTGCCTTTCTCTTGAACAGCTCCTAGTCTGGTCCAGATTTTTATCCAGTTTGACAGTTTCTGCCTTTTCTTTGAAGTGTTTAGACCATTCACATTTATTGCAATTATCAAATTAGCTCTGCTTCTGTTTTAACTACATTTTTTTTTTTTTTTTTAGCTGAAAGGTTAGCTTGCTTTAAAGCATTTAAAATGTTAGCATTTCATGGTTATCCACACAGTGGCCATTTCTGGTTCTGCTCGCTCCTCTGTGTGGACCTGAGTATTCACAGGGGCCTCTGGGAGTCTGCCAGGTACCTTCACACAGGCTGCCACCTTTGCGACAACACGTAGGCAGGGGCACTGTCCTCACCTGCAGACATGGAGGCTGAGGTCCAGGGACACTGCAGGAGTTCCTGGTCTCTAGAAAGCAGATCGGGGCTGGAAGCCAGGTCCTTTCGCCCACCAGTCCCTGTTTTCTGTGGGGAGAAGGAGCATCAGCAGTGAGGCTCAGACTTCGGAGGCGAGGAAGGTGGGCGGCCCCTCCCATCACGGATAGACCACCCGCATTCAGGTGAGCTCATCCCACAGGAAGGGGCGCTGGGGGAGGGCAGGGGCTCCTGGCCACGCTGAAGGGCCCAGGGGGCCACTGGAGGGAACAGTGCGTCCCAGAATAGACGGAAGAGAGTTGGGGTGGATGGACAGGCAGGAACAGCCGGGAGGGTCCCCCTCCCACCCAGGCCAGGGAGACGGAGAGAGGCTGGGCGTGTCTCAGAGTGCCCGTGGTACCCTGGGGCCAGAGTGGAGGGGTCTGTAGGCCAGAAGGGAGACAGGAGGAGGTGCAGAAAAGTATGGCTGCAAAGGAGGTGAGCTCATGGGCCCCAGAAAGGCCCACGCCCTGGGCAGGCCCTTGTCCGTGGCTTTGCCTTTCCTCTGGACCGAGGCTGTGCCCCTGCAGGGCAGTGCCGAGGGCCCAGTGTGAGGCGGAGCCACTGCTGGTCCCCCGCTGCCGTCCTGGCTGGTGGGCTCCCCGCTGCACCCTGCTTCTCTCCCCCGTCCCCCTGCAGTGGGGCTCTGCAGTTGCTGAGGTCTCTGGGAACCACTGAAGCTGGGGAGGCCTAGACCCAAATGCCAGGCCCTTCTGTGACATGCCACATGGACGGTGATAAGAACCACCTCCCCCGGGGCTGCAGAGACTCACAGAGAGGGCCATGTGTAGACGCAACTGCCCCTTCTGAGGCTCCTTCTCCGCAGCTCCCAGCAATGGGACGCAGCACGGCCAGTGAGAGTGTTTCTGAGCCAGTGAGAGGGCACGTGATCTGAAGGTGTCACCAGCAACCTGCCACCCAGACCCGGAGGTGGGTGGGGGACAGCTGCTGTTGATCGGCCTTTTGTTGAAAAAGGTAGCTAACTTCTGCTTTGGCGATATGCAGATTAATGGAAAATAGAGGAGAAAGGCCATACACGTGACCCCTGTGGCTGCCACACCTCAGGCTCAGTTCCCGGGGTGGGGGTGGGGGCGGGGGCGAGGTGCTGACCAGGGTTGGGACCTCATTGTCCAGAGGAAGGTGTGACTGTGTGTGCTGTCTCGGAAGGCCTTGGGGTGGGAGGAGTGGCCTGGGGCCCACTGGGTCAGGGTCAGGGCTTCCCATTTGGGGGCAGCTTCCGCGTGGAGCTGAGTCCCACCGTCTGCAAGGCTGAGCGTGGGGACACGTGAAGTGAGGCTGACCAGCAACCCCCTTTTCCTTTCTGTTGTCACTCAGTCATGTCCCACTCTCTGGGACCCCATGGGCTGCAGCCCACCAGGCCCCTCTGTCCGTTGGTTTCTCCAGGCAAGAAGACTAGAGCGGGTTGCCACCTCCTCCTCCAGGGGATCTTCCCTCCCAGGGATTGAACCCGCGTCTTCTGCATTGGCAAGCGCATTCCTTGCCACTGAGCCATCAGGGAAGCCTTTCCTTGCTAGCAGTTAGGAGAACAAACGTCTGTGCCCTGCAGGCCCTGGGGCCAGCTAATGAGGAGAGGAGGCCTGGTCGGCTGTACGGGGCTGGAGAGCAGCCCCCAGGACAAGGCTCCTGGCCCTGAAGCTGAGGCTGCCATCCTGGACCCGCTGGCCCCGCCTCAGGACCCTGAGAGCAGGACCCGGGGATCTCCACGGCTCCTCGCATTCAGTCGTTTATTCACCTTCCAGCCCAGCGCACCAGCCCCTGGAGCTGGCTTCTCCCGGGGCCCCTGGCCGCTGCCCCCATCCTGACGGCCCCCAGAAGGGGGGCATCAGCCCCTCCCAGACTGCCGTAACCCCGCCCCGGCCGGCGGTGCTTGGCCTTCCCACCTGCATGCCTGCTTCATGCATGCCTGCTTCGTCATTTTCAACACTGTACAGCCATCCACAGGAAGCCCTGGCCCTCCCGGTGAGGCAGTGGTGGGAAGCGGCGTGAGAGATGACCCAGCGCGGGCCTCCGGCGCCAGCCGTCGGGTATGGCCGCCTGTGGGCCTCGCCCCCGCGCCCTCACAGGCCCGCGGGCCTCCCCGCTTCTCCAGCGGGGTTTCGGGTAAGCCCTTCGCCTCCGCCTGTCGGGAAGGCCTGGGTCTCTTGTCTGCTGTCACCTTTGCCAGCGCCAGCAAGGTGCATCCTGGCCCGCTGCCGTCTGCCCTAGCAGCTGGCAGGAGGCAGGCTCTGGTTTGTGATGTTCCCACTGCAGACCAGACCGGGGAGGGCGCGCGTGTGGACAGGGTGAGACCAGGGGCCGGCTCCATCCTGCCCCCAGCACCGCTGTCGGAGCCGCCGCGTGGAGACAAGGCAGGGTGGCCTCTGCTGGGGCCTCCAGGTTCCGAGGGCGGAGGCGGCGGGGCCTCTGATCTTACCCAGAAGGTTAGCCTCTCCGGGGAGCCATCTGAGGGCCGGAAGGCGCTGACACCGTGTTCACGGGCGACGCGCTTGTTACTGCGCTGCCGCCTTTGGCTTCTTTCTCCAGCTGCCCCAGACACCCCTCTCCAGGGCAGGCACTCAGGGCCACAGAAAGGGCGAGGGGCCAGGCCCCGCTTCCCCCGCCAGGCGGAAAATCCGGGGCAAGAGTCACAGATCACTGGGCCCCGGGGGACGGCGGCTCCAGCCAATGGACGCGCACGGGGCAGACTGCGCGGCGTGTCTGAGCCGCAGGCCGGCGCTGAGCTGAGCTTGGTGGACGGCGGGGCGGGGGGCGTCAGTCCAGGCGGGGTGCTGGGAGCGGGCTCTGTGGCGCGAGATGCTGGAGGCTCAGGGAGGGTGGGGGCGGTGAGCCCGCCGCCCCGAGCTGGGAGCCTTTCTTGGGCACTGGGGGTGATGGGTGGCCTCCTGCTCTTCTTTCCGCCTGGACTCAGGGGCTCCTCTGGATGCCCGGGCCCCACGTGGGGCCTCCTGGTGGGCCTCTCCCAGCGCGGCCCTGGCTCTGCTGCACCTCTTCCCGCTGACCTCTGGCTTCTGGCTCTTCACCCCCAGTCTCTGCTGTCCGTTCTCACGGGCAGGTGTTTCGACCCTCAGCCCCCTGCTTCCTGTGGGGTCCAGCCCCGGCTCGTCATAAAAAGGCTGAGGTGGGCTGCTCTGGCATTTTGTAGACTGTCCCTCTGGGTTGGCCTGATGTTTTTTCTCAGGGTTAGCCACATGGAGCAGCTTTGCCAAGGGACCACAGGCTTAGCTGCTTCAAACAATAGCAGCTTATTGTCGCTGCGTTCTGGAGGCCAGAAAGCTGAAATGAGACTCGTGGACGAGACTGCAGCGTGTCCTTCAGTGGGAGGGTCTAGTAGACCCGGCGAGGGCCTATTCCCTCCTCTTCCGGCTGCTTCTGGAGGGCCACTGGCGCTCCTTGGCTTGTGGCCACGTCACTCCAGTCTCATCTACGTGGTCCCCTTGCCTCCTCCTCTCAATCCCCCTCCCTCCTACACGGACCCTTGTGATGAGACTGGGCCCGCCCAGGTAACCGACTGTCTCCCCAGCTCAAGGCCCTTAAGCTAATCACACCTGCAGAGTTCCTCTGCCACAGCTTCCGGGCTCAGGATGTCAGGGAGTTTGGGGGCCCTGTTTCACTGGTCCCACCAAGCTCCACCCTGCCCCAGGGCCTGTGTGGTGCCCTGCTGGAGCCGGGACGGTGGGGGGCAACATGGGGAGGCGGTGTATGGACACTCAAGGGCCAGCTGACTTGCGTGTTTCTCATTCCCCAACTGAGACAGTGATTTGCAACTTAAACCATTGTCCTTGGCATTACCAGAGCTGCCGTGACGCTGGGGGTCTTCAGGGTGGGCTGTCTCGCGAGTTGTGCCAGGCCCATGTACGGGTGACAGGGTCGTCTGTGCAGCCTGGACCTTGCGTGGCCATCTGCTCTCCTGCCACGGTCCTCTCCTTGGATGCAGACCCCTCCGTCTGTTTTCACTCACCGCTGCACCCCCAGGCCTGGCACAGTGCGGACGCCAGATAAACATTGGGAGAACACAAACTACCTCCTTTCCAGCCATCTGAGCTGAAGCTAATACGAAGTTAGATTTACACAAAACTGCCAAAAATTGTTGTTTAACTATTCTTGCAAATTTTTAATACCCTGAGGCTAGTACGTTAAAAAAAAAAAAAAAAAATCAAGGATGCTGGTTCTTTACCCTGTAATCCTTGGTTTGTCAAGGAAAATCGGCAAAAATAACCTCTTTGAAGCAGAGTTTAGTTAACTGAAGGCATCCTCTCCAGACTCGGGTTCGTGAAGGCAGGTCAGGGCTGATAGATGAAGGGCAGTGAAGAGGGCCACGCCCACCCAGACCTCAGAGCAGACTCGGGTTTGGAACAAGGGTGTCTGCAGATGCATCAAAGGCAAGGCTCTCCAGTGAGCTCATTCCAGGGTGATCCAGGGGCCCTAAGTCAACGACCTATGTTCTTATGGGAGAGAGGCTGACAGAGGCCCCAGGGGCGGGTGCGAGGCAAAGGCAGAGGGAGGGAGGGGCTGGCCTAGTGGCTGGTGAGCTCCCGGAACCCCAAGGATGGGACAGCCGCCGCAGTCTCGTCCCTGGGGCCTCCAGAGGAAGCAAGACTCCGCTACAACCTTGCCCTTGGATGTCCGGCCTCCAGAACTGTGAGAGGGGAAACTGCCGTAGTTTCACGCCCCTAGGCCTGCAGTGGTCTCCGGCAGCACCCCCGGGGGAGCCACGCAGGAGGCGAAAACGGAGACCCGAGAGGGTCCTGGCCTCCACGGGACCCCCCACCCACGGTTCTCCAGGCAGAAGGGCCCAGTCAGCCCGTGGAAGAGGATGGGGCTGCGGGCCTGGCGGACCCTGCCGGGATGCTCTGATCCGTCTGATCGTCCTCGCCTCACACACAGGCCCTGGGTGACGAGGCTGCTGTCACAGCAGCGACCCTGTGCAACGGCAGACGGGCAGCAGACACGTGTGCGGGCGGCCCGCCTCTTCCGAGCTCCTGGTGGGGGCTAGGGCACGCTGAGATTACTTGCTGTTTCAAGCGTGAGGATATAAGGCCATGTTCAAGCAAGAGAAGTAACTGACACCACGTGACTTCTGCAGTTTGGTCCGTCTTGGAGAAGTGGGGCTGGAGTGGGACGGGGTGAGCCAGGAGGGGAGGCTGTGGGCACAGGGAGCTGTGTCCAGGGAGGGACACGAAAATGGCCCAAGGAGGGAAAGGGGGATGGGGACTGTCTCTTATACACATCTGGGAGGGTGGGGGCGGTGAGCCCGCCGCCCCGAGCTGGGAGCCTTTCTTGGGCACTGGGGGTGATGGGTGGCCTCCTGCTCTTCTTTCCGCCTGGACTCAGGGGCTCCTCTGGATGCCCGGGCCCCACGTGGGGCCTCCTGGTGGGCCTCTCCCAGCGCGGCCCTGGCTCTGCTGCGCCTCTTCCCGCTGACCTCTGGCTTCTGGCTCTTCACCCCCAGTCTCTGCTGTCCGTTCTCACGGGCAGGTGTTTCGACCCTCAGCCCCCTGCTTCCTGTGGGGTCCAGCCCCGGCTCGTCAT
>SJYT01021601.1:100581-111153 GCA_006410635.1 Cephalophus harveyi
CCATCATGACCCTTTATCTTTAGATCCTGCTTGCTCCCCAGAGCACAAACATTCTTTATCAAGGAGTCACTAACTACCTATAGATCAAAAAAAATGTTTAATTTAGAATAGTTTCAGATTTATGGCAGAGTTGCAAACATGGTACAGGGAACCCCATGTACCCTACACTCGTTTCCCCTGTTGTGAATACCTTCCCTATATGACGTATTTACCACAGTCCAGTTCAGTTCAGTCACTCAGTCATGTCCGACTCTTTTCCACCCCATGGACTGCAGCATGCCAGGCCTCCCTGTCCATCACCACCTCCCGGAGTTCACTCAAATATGGAGTTCACTCAAACTCATGTCCATCGAGTTGGTGATGCCATCCAACCATCTTATCCTCTGTCGTCCCCTTCTCCTCCTGCCTTCAATCTTTAGCAGCATCAGGGTCTTTTCCAATGAGTCAGCTCTTCGCATCAGATGGTCAAAGTATTGGAGTTTCAGCTTCAACGTCAGTCCTTCCAATGAACATTCAGGACTGATTTCCTTTAGGGTTGACTGGTTGGATCTCCTTGCAGTCCAAGGGACTCTTAAGAGTCTTCTCCAACACCACAGTTCAAAAGCATCAATAATTCTTTGGCGCTCAGCTTTCTTTACAGTCCAACTCTCACACCCCTGCATGACCACTGGGAAAACCATAGCCTTGACTAGAGGGGATGAACACATCCTGAAGCGCTGTCAGTGACTCAAGTCCACGCCTTATCCGGGTTCCCTCAGGGCTTCCCTGAGTCCTCTTCCTCCTGTTCCAAGACCCCATGTAAGATGCCATGTTTATTCACGGCTCTCTTTAGACGCTTCCTCACTGGGAGAGTTTCTCAGGCCTTCCCTCTGTTTTCCTAACCATGGACGTGTTCAGGAGGGCTGGTCAGGAATTTTACGTTAAGTCTCTCTGTTTGAATTTGACGTTGTTCTCATGGTCAGATCAGGACTGAGGGTTTGGGTGGCAGAGCCACAGCAGGAGAGAGCTGCTCCCGTCCTGGCCTAGTCAGGGTTGTGTGCCGACAATGGCGGACGTCTCTGTCACTGGGGACTCGCGACCGCCTGCCTTGAGTGGGAGGGAGCAGGTGTCTCCCCTGGGAAGCTGCCCTATTCTCCCACGCTGTACTCTTTGGAAGGGGGTCATCTGGCCATGCCCACATCTCGGAAACGGCCCAGGCCTGGAACCAGCTGCGGTTCTTGTTGTTGGAGAATGGTGCCAGAAATTAAGATCTGGGTGCAGTGTGGCATTCCTGCCAGGCCTTCACAGACAGAGCAGGTCACCTCCACATCATCGTGGCGACAGAGATGCTCATCCCAGCGACCCACGCGGCGACAACCTCGGGGACCCAGGCGTGCGTCAGGTGGCGACAGGCGTGGCCAGGCTCCTGAGACAAGCTTCAGGAACAGCTGAGGTTCAGTGGCCAAACACGTGCCTCTGTCAGCCCAGAGAAATAAGACATGGGATTAGTAACTGTGCCACGCGATCAAAAACTAACAAAGTGCTATTTCCTGGGCTCCTCCACCCCCAGTCACTATTTTCTTTTAGGTCACTAAGCTGGGTCTGAGCCCCCCAGGCTCCTCTGTCTATGGGATTTCCCAGGCAAGGATACCGGAGTGGGTTGCATTTCCTTCTTCAGGGGATCTTCCTGACCTGGGATCAAACCCAGGTCTCCTGCATTGCAGGCAGATTCTTTACCAACTGGAAGACTGGCCACCTGGGAGTGAGGCTGTCCTGGAAACCCTCCTGCCCCGTGCAGACGCGTGAGCCAGTGCAACGCCGCGGGGAGACACCTGTCAAGAGACAGGGAGGGCAGAAACAAAGTGCGTGCCTTCTGACCCGGCGTTTCTGTTTTTCGGAACACGTGCTAAGAAAAGAGCCGCGGGGACAGATACGACTTTAGTACAGCAAGGTACTAAGCTGATTAGGCAAGATTCCTTACCAGCCCTCCTGAACACGTCCATGGTTATGAAAGAAGAGGGAAAATCTGAGCCAGCAGGGAGGCTCTGGGTGGGATTATCCTATTGCACGATTTACTGCGTGTGTGTCAGGAACACTTCTGAACCTTTACGTGATTTTTAGTGGCTACCCTGTGATCCACCGAGTGGGCCGCACATCGCTTATGTGACTGCCTCACTGTTGCAGACCATCTGAGCTCTTACAGCTTCTGTGGCAGCTGCGATGGTGGCCGTTCCTGCTCTGGACCTGTGCCCTGAGGACCTCGCCGTGCTAAAGTCGCATCTGTCCCCACGGCTCTTTTCTTAGCACGTGTTCCGAAAAGCAGAAACGCCGGGTCAGAAGGCACGCACTTTCTTTCTGCCCTCCCTGTCTCTTGACAGGTGTCTCCCCGCGGCCTTGCACTGGCTCCCGCGTCTGCACGGGGCAGGAGGGTTTCCAGGACAGCCTCACTCCCAGGTGGTCAGTCTTCCAGTTACCTCTGTCCGCAGAAGAGATTTGCAAAGAGCGTGTTTGATTTTTCACGTGTTACTTTGTATTGCATTTTAGTGATGTTAGAGTGTTTTATGTGTTTATCGCCATTTATCCATGTCCTTTGCCCTTTTGCTGTCAGGAAACTTTCCTTTCTCTTATTGCTTTGCAGAAGGGAATCAACACGCTACAAGTCTTATAGAAATATAAGAAACTATCTGGGCGGAATGTTCAAATACATTAAAGGGAAAACATAGGGTTTTTGAAATAAAGTGCAAAGATTGGAGGGCTTCCCAGGTGGCTCAGTGGTACAGAATCCACCTGCCAATCCAGGGGACGTGGGTTTAATCCCTGGGTCGGGAAGATCCCCTGGAAAAGGGAATGGCAACCCACTCCAGTATTCTTGTCTGGAGTCAGAGGTATCTGGTGGGCTACAGTCCCTGTTGCCACAAAAGAGTCAGACACAACTTAGCAACTAAATAGCAAGAACACAAAGATGGGAAAAGAAGCCAATAGCCTGCTTTACCATTAATTAGTTCTGCTTGCATTTCAAAGTCTGACAGGAAGTAAATGAAATAAGGACAAATTAAATAAAACCACAGTGAACAGAGGCTTGTCACCTATGTCAGACACACCAAGTTCATCGCTGAAGAGGCGGCGTTGGTGACGGAGGCCAGGCTCCTCACCCCTTCCTGGTGAGGGGCCGAGTCCCTTTTGCTGGGGACCAGAGCATCATCCCGGGCAGGGAACGTGGCCAAGCAGGTAGACGCCTGTGAGGCCGGAGGGGCTCTCCTTCCCTGCACCTCCAGAGCAAGGTGTGGTCCCTGTGAGGGTCTGCTACCCTGGAAAGGACCCTTCTTGGCACAGAAACGTGGAAGAACAATAAGAAGATGATCAATACGTCTCATTTACATAAATGTAAAACTCTGCGCGCACGCACACACACACATACACACACACACACACACAAAGGGGAGTCCGCTGAGAAACGCCTTCCAGCCAGGCCTCCGAGACGCAGACCACCTCGGCCCTGGGAGGATACTCGCCGTCAGGGGTCTCTTGCAGGCACACACAGGGGGGTCGCCCACGGTGGACTTCAGGCACACACAGGGGGGTCGCCCTCGGCGGACTTCGGGCGGCCGTTCAGGGCCGTTCAGGCTGCCCTGTGCCCCAGGTCCCCTCCCAGCCCACTCCTCCCCTGCCCGGGTTGCTCCGCCCTGGTCACCCCAGCGGGCTGCCCTGACGCCTCGTCACCACGTGCAGCCAGCTCCCTCCTCCCTTCGCTGCTTCAGCTTCTCTACAGACTCATTAGGATCCGACATCACTGTTTTTCTCATTTATTGGTTTCCTGTCTGCCGCTCCCCCTGGAAACGGAACTGCCCGCGGGCAGCCGGCTTGGACCCTTCTGTTCACAGCTGCCTCTCCGGCCCTCGGGGTGCCTGGCACACAGGACGTGCTCAGGAGTGTTTGTTGAGGGCACATGTGACCCCACGTGACTACAAGTGTCACAGTCCCCCAGCGGGAGGAGGGTTCAGGCTGCAGGCAGCTCCCTGGGAAAGGGGCTCACTGGGAAAGGTCACCATCTGGGCCAGCCTGGGACCCCAGAGCTGGGAAAGCTGGCCTTGCTTGTGCCAGTCTGCCTGGCCTTCCTGGCGGCCCCAGAGCAGCAATCCCCAGAATCCACTGGTTGAGGTGTTTCCCCTGGATTCTGGTCTAAGGGGACTGTCTAGGAGGCCTGCAGCAAACTAGGAGTCCCTGGGGACAGTCCTCAGGGCCCTGCTGTTCTGTTTTTTTCTTTTTTTAATTCTCGGCTTTGTTTTATTTCTTTCTACCGAAGTGTGAGCGATTTACAAAATTTCAGGTGTACAGCAAAGTGATTCAGTTGTGTGTGTGTGTGTGTGTGTGCGTGCGCACGCACACACACACATGCACATGTGTGCTCAGTCCTGTCCGACTCTTCGATCACATGGACTGTAGCCTGCCAGGCTCCTCTGTCTGTGGGATTTTCCAGGAAAGAATATTGCACCAGGTTGCCATTTCCGTCTCCAGGGATTCTTCCCGACCCAGGGATTGAACCCGCGTCTCCTGTTTGGCAGGCAGGTTCTTTACCACTGAGCCACCTGGGAAGCCCCATACACATATTCAGCTGTTTAGATTCTTTTCCAGTATAGGTTGCAGCAAGGTACTGCCTATCTTGCTACACAGGAAGTCCTGTCGCTTACTTTATACGTGGTTGTGCTTATCTGTTAATCCCACACTCCTGACCGATCCTCCCCTCTTGCCCTTTGGTAACCATATGTCTGTTCTCTGTGAGTCTGTTTTGCGAATAAGTCCATCCGTGTCCTGTTTTAGCTCACACAGGTAAGTGACGTCATACGGACTTCGCCTCTGTCGTGCTTCGCTTCGCATGACGCACCTGGGTCCCAGTGCCGGTGCTTCGGGGTTTGGTGTCCAGGCCGCGGGCGTCAGGAGGGAGAGGACACAGCTGTCCGTGTCCAGGCAGAGTGTGGCATCCGCTGGCCGGGCTATCCCTTCAGCCGGGGCCGAGTCATGGGGCTGGAAGCGGGCGGGCCAAGCCGGACGCTGCGCACCCCTCCCCGGCCCGCCCGCCCCAAGGTGGAGCCCTGGGTGTGCATGTGTGTGGGTGCAAGCAGCCATTTAGAAAACATTTGGAAAGCGGGGGACGGCTCACAGAGCAGAAACATTTCTGCTAAAAGCAAGACCAGCGTAAACACCAAAGCCCAGAGGGAACGCCCTTGCTCAGAGGGATTGCGGGGTGGGGATGAGGCCTCCATGCCTGCTGGCCCCAGAAGCAGTCACACGGCCTCTGAACTGGAGCTCCGGGGCCCCGGAAGCCTGCGTCTCCCCTGCCCTGCTTCCCACCTCGCTCTGCGCTGGGTTCTACAAGCAGGTTTCAGTGGAAAGTGAAGGCCCGGCCTCCGCATCCGAGGCGGACACCGCTGCAGTCAAGGGAAGAGGCGCCCGGCTCCTCGAGGGCTCCAGAAAGACCCGGAGAACCTGGAAGTTACAGCAGAGACCTGCTGACTGGTTTCCATTCAGCGTCACAGTTTCATAGGCGAGCTGACATTGGCCAGCTGGCTGTTCATCTCTGCTCTTGCCTGTTAATGTCACATCCAATTCTGTGATCCAGTGTACGGCAGGTTTGACCCAGGCCAGAGGCATCTTCGTGGAGGCTAAACCTACCCAGATGGGAGTGGACAGTGACCACTTCCCCCTAAATGCATCCAGATCCGTTTCTGAGGCCTCCTTTTTACTCGCTAATTCTGTTTTTGGTTTGTGGATCTTATTTGACTTTCAGATGAATTTCATAATTGCTCTAATGGAGAACTTGGAAACGCTCGGCGGAGCGGGTCTGGGCTGCCCCTGGCCATCCCCAGGCTGCACTGCAGCTATCCTCTGTGAAGCCACGAGTGTGTTTTGAATCAAAACTGCCTGCCCGGGCTGCCAAGAGGTGGGTTCAGAGACGATTCTCTTGTTTTTCTGGGCACCGCAGAAGCAGAGCGGCCCTGCCCTGGCCAGGCAGGCTCGGCCGTCCACGGACATACCAGAGTATCGATGCTCAGATGCACTTGACCCCTCTGGGCCCAGGTACCGGCTCTGGCACTGTTTTTCTGTGCAGGAAGGGGGAGACGCTCTCCCGGGCCTCATCCTTGTGTCCAGATCCTGCTTCCGCCTCCCTGGTGCTGGGCCTGCGGGCGGGGGCTTCAAGGCCACCCAAGTTCTCCCTGAGCCAAAGGAGGGCGCGGGTGGGTGGTTGGGGTCTGGTGGGGAGGGTGGGCTCAGAAGTCGGAAGCCTGGGTCCCTGCTTGCCTCCCACTGGCCCTGGGCAGCCTCTGGTTTTACTTCTGGAAAAGGAGTCAGGGGTGAAACCTGGGAAACCTCTGTTTCCCAGGGCAGAGGTATCAGTGTGGCAAACGCTCATCAATACCAGCCAATGGGAATAAAAACGGCCGCATGGAAACTGACGCTGAGATAGGACGTTGCCTTTGCTTCCCCTCTCCCGCCCGCTGCCGGCTGCTCTGCTCTGTCTGGGGAAACTGCTGGGCCCGCTGGCGGCCCTCGGCCCCAGGGGACACCCAGGGACATTTCAAGGTCTCCAGCAGCCAGGGCGGACTTGCCTGCCGGCTCCCAGGGGGCCCGACATGCCTCAGAACCAGACTTGGCGTGAATGCCCGGAGGGCTCTCTGAGGGCTGTGGGCCCGGGCCCCGTGACAGGGTGAGGGTGCCGTCAGGAGGAGGCGGTGAAGGCGGAGGGGTCTGCTTTTCAGGAGTGAGGGTTTTCCTCCATGGCATCATGTTTTCCCTTCTATCCAGACCGACAGTATCGAGTCGGGGGAGAGGGAGAGGGGAGACCATTCAGCAAGGTGACCGGGGTGTGAGACCACTGCCCGCCAGCACAGGGCCGAGACGGTACAGGCATCACCCCAGCTCTAAAGCACGACTCCGAGACTTTAAGATGCTCTCAGTTTCGAGACATAGCCCTTCACTTTCACTTTTCACTTTCATGCATTGGAGAAGGAAATGGCAACCCACTCCAGTGTTCTTGCCTGGAGAATCCCAGGGACGGGGGAGCCTGGTGGGCTGCCATCTATGGGGTCACACAGAGTCGGACACGACTGAAGCGACTTAGCAGCAGCAGCAGCAAGTAGAAATATGACTACATGAATTATACACACTAGTGTTAAGGCACATTCAGGGCTACAAAGATGAGAAGAAAGGTCTGTGTGTTTTCACACCTGGGCAGCGGATACACGTGTGGCAGGTAGATGTCTGCGGAGAAGACGTGCCCTGGTCTCGGCTTGGGCTGGCGCAGATGTTGGGAGAACACTGGGGTCGCAACATGGGCAAAGCTCCGTGGATTAGAGGGGCTCTGGTGCGAAATACAAAGGGGTGGAGGAGAGCCCTGCAACTTGGACTTGGAAATGGAGGTTTGGGTGGTGGCTCTGCTAGGAGTGAGCTTCTCTGGCCCCTCAGACGGTAAAGAATCCGCCTGCAATGCAGGAGACCTCAATTAGATCCCTGGGTTGGGAAGATCCCCTGGAAGGGGGCATGGCAACCTGCTCCAATATTCTTGCCTGGAGAATCCCATGTAAAGAGGAGCCTGGCGGGCTACAGTCCATGGGGTCGCAAAGAGTCAGACACGACTGAGCGACCGGGTGCACCGGCCAGGAGTAGCCAGCCCTGCGGCCCCCAGCCCCTTATCTGCAAACAGGACATCAGGGTGCACCTCTCAGGGCCTCTGAGGACACAGGGCGGCCAGGCCGTGGGGGTGCTGAACACAGGCTGGCCTCGACGACTGAGCGACCGGGTGCACCGGCCAGGAGTAGCCAGCCCTGCGGCCCCCAGCCCCTTATCTGCAAACAGGACATCAGGGTGCACCTCTCAGGGCCTCTGAGGACACAGGGCGGCCAGGCCGTGGGGGTGCTGAACACAGGCCGGCCTCGAAGCGGCGCACCCACGGGAAGACAAGCGGAGATGCTCCGGCCCCCAGCCTGGGAGCTGCGGAGAGGGTCCCCCGGGGGGAGGGGGGTGCAGGTAGGTCTGCAGAGGTGAGTAAGGGGTCCCGAGCCTGCGCCCCCAGCCCCTGCCGGGGGTGACGCTCTGCTGCCCAGCCACACAGCAGCGCCTTTCCATCCCACTAGGACTCGCAAGCGTCTCCAGAGCTGGATTCCAGCTGCAAAACCCAGCCGGCCCTGCAGCAGGCCAGGCAGGTGCTGGTGCCTCTGGAGTGGGAAAGGCGCCCACCCGTCCAGGGTTTCCATTCAGACTGGACTCGGGCCCTGGTCTCAGTCCTGATCCAGAACTGACCCTCGCGGAAGCGCAGGGCACACACCCTCCCTGGGAGAGGCCAGGCCTGGCCGTTCAGGGTGGGGGTCTCGGTCGGGGGACGGGGAGGCCACAGGGGGGCCACCAGCGGCCCCACGCCAGTGCTGCCAAGGTCTGAGTGGGCCGGCTGCTGCCCCAGTCAGGGAGGCACTCGATTCCAGGAGTGGGAGCTCGGAGCCCCCCGGGCAGGCACACAGCCTCCGGCCTGGCCCAGCCGGGGAGGGCTTTGCAGTGACCACCCCGGGGAGCAGGAGCCCCAGGAGGATTTCAGTGTCCTCTGCTCACACGTCCATGGCATTTCGGGGCTTCTCCGCTCTACCTGGAGAAGAGGAAAGAGCAGAACACCCATGGGGAGATTCCAGGAAAAAGAAACTCATTTCGGCTCTTGACACGTGATACCTTGAGAAAGGAACTGCCTTCCAGCCAACTGCTCCCCACGGGGCAACCCCCACCCAGAGCGCTAGCGACCAGCTCAGAATCTACAGGAATCCACCCCGTCCCAGCACGGAGAAGGGCTGCCCAGGGCTGCCCCCCGCCCCAGGAGAGGCTCTGGGTCCCCTGCCACCTGGGGTGTGGGCTGCTGAAGGAATTGCCGAAGGTTCTGTGCCCCCACAGGGGGCAGAGGGCGGTCCAGAGCAGGCTGACGCGGAGGCACCCCCAGCCCAACCCATGACAGTCATGCCCAGCCTCACGGCAGCCCCTGCCCCGCCCCACCCCACGATTAAATCATAAACAAACTCCCGCCGCAGAATCTAAAAGGAGAACCCATGCCACCCACCCTGATTGTTTATTTTTAAATTAATTTCCAAAGAATAGGGACGCATCCTGACGCGCATTCTCTGCCCAGTCCTGCCCGACCTGGCTCCCCGAGCTGTGCCAGCCCCTCCTGGCAGACGGGGATGGGCTGCCCAGAGCCTGGGACCCGCGCCCATGGCTGGGCTGTGGGGAAGTCCCGGGTGGGCACCGCAGGTGTGTGCCTGCAGGGACTCGGCGCAAAGGAGGCATTGTGAGGCAAGGCTCTGAACGCCTCCTGTCTCTTATACACATCTAGATGTGTATAAGAGACAGCTGTAATCCTTGGTTTGTCAAGGAAAATCGGCAAAAATAACCTCTTTGAAGCAGAGTTTAGTTAACTGAAGGCATCCTCTCCAGACTCGGGTTCGTGAAGGCAGGTCAGGGCTGATAGATGAAGGGCAGTGAAGAGGGCCACGCCCACCCAGACCTCAGAGCAGACTCGGGTTTGGAACAAGGGTGTCTGCAGATGCATCAAAGGCAAGGCTCTCCAGTGAGCTCATTCCAGGGTGATCCAGGGGCCCTAAGTCAACGACCTATGTTCTTATGGGAGAGAGGCTGACAGAGGCCCCAGGGGCGGGTGCGAGGCAAAGGCAGAGGGAGGGAGGGGCTGGCCTAGTGGCTGGTGAGCTCCCGGAACCCCAAGGATGGGACAGCCGCCGCAGTCTCGTCCCTGGGGCCTCCAGAGGAAGCAAGACTCCGCTACAACCTTGCCCTTGGATGTCCGGCCTCCAGAACTGTGAGAGGGGAAACTGCCGTAGTTTCACGCCCCTAGGCCTGCAGTGGTCTCCGGCAGCACCCCCGGGGGAGCCACGCAGGAGGCGAAAACGGAGACCCGAGAGGGTCCTGGCCTCCACGGGATCCCCCACCCACGGTTCTCCAGGCAGAAGGGCCCAGTCAGCCCGTGGAAGAGGATGGGGCTGCGGGCCTGGCGGACCCTGCCGGGATGCTCTGATCCGTCTGATCATCCTCGCCTCACACACAGGCCCTGGGTGACGAGGCTGCTGTCAGGGTGGGGTCACCTGCCTGGGTCCCTGGGGGATCACCTGTCTGGACCCTGGGCAGGATCAGTGACCTGTCTGGGTCCCACAGGGGTTCACCTGTCTGGGTCCCAGGTGGGGTCACCTGTCTGGGTCCCAGGTGGGGTCACCTGTCTGGGTCCTGGGTGGGGTCACCTGTCTGGACCCTGGGCAGGATCAGTGACCTATCTGGGTCCTGGGTGGGGTCACCTGTCTGGATCCTGGGGGATCACCTGTCTGGGTCCTGGGTGGGGTCACCTGTCTGGGTCCCGGGTGGGGTCACCTGTCTGGGTCCTGGGGGATCACCTGTCTGGGTCCTGGGTGGGGTCACCTGTCTGGGTCCCGGGTGGGGTCACCTGTCTGGGTCCTGGGGGATCACCTGTCTGGGTCCCGGGTGGGGTCACCTGTCTGGGTCCCGGGTGGGGTCACCTCTGGGTCCCGGGTGGGGTCACCTGTCTGGGTCCTGGGG
>SJYT01021601.1:115376-137056 GCA_006410635.1 Cephalophus harveyi
TCACCTGTCTGGGTCCTGGGGGGGGGTCACCTGTCTGGGTCCCTAAAGTGTGGCTCTTCTGGTAGCTGCCCAATAGCTGGGTCCTCTCCCAGCTCACTCGGATCAGTCCTCCTCACATGGGACTGCAAGGTGAGTCTGATCTTGGCCCACAAGGTCAGATAGCCTACAGGGGGCCTCTTAGACCCAGGGGACAGGCCACCCTGCACTCCACCCACCATAGGGACTCACCCATCCATCTCCTCTGCGTCCTGGGTCCCCTGCACCCAGAGGCAGGGCCGGCCCAGGACTTGGGCTGGGTGAGTCCGAGCCTGTAGGTGACACAGCGCATCAGAGCCCAGCCTCACGGCCTGGCCAGGCGGATGCTGTACCCAGAGACGGTCAGCCTCAGAGCAGCGGTGCTCAGCGGGGAGACTCATCTGAGGAGTCGCTCGGTGGGGAGAGGTCTGGTGGGAGCAATCACAGCGTCTCTCCTCAGCAGGGGAGTGGGTCCTCCAGGGAGATGGACCCAGCTGTGGGCTGGGCCATGCAGATAGGAATCAGTGCTGCCCCCAGCCCAGACGGCCGTTGGCTAGGTGGACCCTAGAAGGGAAGACAGCCGTGCGGCCTGGTATGGTCTCCGAGCTAAGGGAGGTCCCAACGGGGCACTTGACCCCATCCCAGGGACAGGAGGACTCCACCGAGGGGTGACTCTCACCTGGGGCCTTTGATAATTCTACCCTAGGTCCCACAGCCTTGCGATGTTGTATACCAGTCTCCAGGGTTTGGCTAATATAAGTCAAGAGGGGCGGTGCTCGGCACAGGGCTCCAGCCCTAGCCCAGGAGGGGAGCGGGGGGCCTGGGGCCGCCACCGTGACCCATCCGGGCCGCCCTGCCTCTTGTGCTCCGTGCGATGGGGAAAGACCAGCTGATGCTGGACAGTCAAAACTCGAGCTGTGCACGCCCTGCGCGGGCCAGTGCTGGGAGGGCCGACTCTGCACCTGTGGGATGGAGCCCTTGCGTGGGGGCATGCTGGGAACCCGGGAGGGGCCTGGGTGCAGCTGACTCCCAGGGGCGCTGCTGAGCCAAGAGAGCATCCCCCAGCTTCCAGCGTCCACGGAGGGGCAGCCGCACCTCGGGGAGGGAAAGCCTCCCCCCACCTCCCAGCTGTGAGAGGGGACGGGGCCGGCCCCCAGGGGGCCTTGGCCACACCCACCAGCGAGTCCGCAGCCTCCACGGATAGGCACTGAGGTCACGCGCCCGCTGGGACCCAGCCCCCGGGAACGGAAGGGTTAAAGCGTCCCGTCCCAGGGTGCGAGCCCCCAGGGCCGGCGTGTCAGGGGAGGGGTGCCGCTGGGGGCGAGCAAGGCGAATACGGCCCCCACTCTGCGTCCCCGGGAGGTGAGTACGAGGGCCGGCCCCCCATCCCACAGTTCCCGGTGCTGCTGCTAAGCACACAGGAGAGAGCCCATGCGGAGGGAACCCGGGAGCCAGGGCCGGGAACAGGTGCGAGCTGCGGGCAGCCCGCGCCACGCCCCCGAGCGAGCGCCTCCCCGGAGGCCCCGCCCACCTCCGCGCAGGGGGCCTTGGTGCAGGGCGCAGCCAGGCTGCTTCTGGAAAGCCCGATGCTGGGGAGGGGCTGCTGGCCTGCAGCCCAGGGACGCTGCCTCGCGTACAAGGTGGGCGGCCACCCTGCGCCCTGGTTTTGAAAAACATCCTCCTCTGCGTCACCTCCTCTTGGTCTCTTTGCTCTGGGTCAAGAAGCCACGTGACTGTCGATCACTCCCGAGTTTGATCACCTCTGGGTGGTTTCCAGCTCTCCCTCCCAGCACAGAAGCCAGCGAGAAGCTCGGGACCATCCATGCAACTCTGCTCGGCCAGCAGTCAGGGCCAGCGTCCCCGTGCAGCCCCAGGTTCTTCCCCATCTTGATCCCTGGCGTTCACAGCTCCCCTGGACATGCTCTGAAGAGCAGAGTACAGCCCTCAGCCAGGGGTCCTTCCCAAGTGTCAGCACCCTGCCATCAGCTCGGGCGAGGGTGGTCTTCTCCGGGGACCCATGGCGATGGGGAAGGTGGCCAGTTAGCCCTTACCGGGACCCTCCAACCAGACCCAGCCACCCTAGCTGCACCTGCTTTGACCCTGAGCATGGCCTGGTGTCCCTGCTTCTCAGTCTCCGGGGCATCAGAAAGGGGTGGCCGTGTGTGCCCAGTCTGCCCCCAACAAGTGTCAGGGTGTCCAAACAGGACAGGCCCAGGTCAGCACCATCGAAAAGAGCCCACCGTCACACCGTGATTATTGCTAGTTAGAGTCTTGGCCCAGTTTTCCTTGCTTTCTGATAGCTGTGTGACCTTGGGCCATCTTCCTGGCCTCTCTGTGCCTCAGTTTCTTTATCTGTGAAATGGGATAATAGCACTGCCCAGGAGATAATATCTGGAGAGCCCTGGGAGCAATGCTTTTGTTAGATATTGTCACTTGAATGACACCCCCACCCCTTTCCGGTCCATCTGCTGCATCTTCTTCTGCCTGGGGGTCACTCTCTCTGAACTGCGGGTGAAGACCCCTGTGCCCTTCTTCCCTGCTGTCCCGCTGCAGTGCCCGCTCTGCGCCTGGGCTGCCTGACCCCTGCCGTGTTGTTCTGGGCAGAGAAGCTGCCCCTGCCCCCCATTCTGTGTCTCGCCTATCCTGCCAGGCCCCTGGCCAGAGCGCCCTCTCCATGGGGCCGTCTCAGTGGCTGCCCTGCTGACCGTCCCCTCCCGCCTCTGGGCCCCCACACCGTCTCCCTGTCCACGCAACATGCCACCCAGGCGTGTCACGGTCATGACACCGTGATGTGATGCTCACGAAACCACACGTTCACTCACCGCTGCCTGACTGTGAGCCTTCCCCACTGTGTGGAACCAGGGAGGACGGGGGGGGGGAGCGGAGGAGTGGGGGCTGCCTGCCAGTCTCCCGAGCCGTGGGGTGTGTGTGGGGTCCTGCTTGGACCTAATCACACCCGTCACCAGGCGCGCCTCATTTAAACTCCGGAGCCGGACCTTTAGTGCAGGGTGGTTTCGTGGCTGCTCCGAGGCCACTCTGAACCTGCAGGGGCCTGCGTGTGCTTCAGGGTGGCCGGGGTATCCGTGGGGCCCCCTCGTTATGATCATGGCCTGCCCTGTGCCCCTGGGTGCCTGGTGCTCACGTGGGTCCCCTCTGTCTGGGCGTCGGAGAGGCTGGTTGGTTATGCGGCTGGGAGGGAGCACGGACGCGTGATGGATGCTTGCAGCCATGGGGCGCAGCTGGTGAGGGGTCCCCTCCCCAGCAGGCAGGCGCAGCTCCAGGAGAGGCCCCAAGCCGTCCCTCCTCATGAAATGAATAAAACATGCCTTCAGGGAGGCAGCGTCAGTGAGATGCCCAGGATGCCAGCCCAGCTGCGGGCTGCGACTGCAGGCAGCGGGACGGTGGGCGTCCTGGAGACCCCTGGGGTAGCTGCTCCTAATGAGGGGCTTGACCAGGGCCCATCTTCCCCTGACCTCAGCCCAGCGCTCCTTCAGCCCTGGGGGGCATCTATCCACTTCTTACACCGTGGGCAAACCTGCCCCCATGTGTCCCTACCCACCAACACGCCCGCCCCAGGGACCCGTCTCTGTCTCTGCACCTCCCTGCCTCTATCTCCCCATCTCTGACCTCTCTCTCTATCTCTTTATCTCTGACCTCCCTGCCTCTATCTCCCCGTCTCTGACCTCTCTCTCTATCTCTTTATCTCTGACCTCCCTGTCTCTATCTCCCTGTCTCTGACCTCCTCCCTCTGTCGCTCCATCTCTGTCTATCTCCGTGTCTGTTTTGTGTCTCCTTCCCTCTCCCCGTCTCTGTCTCCTTCCTCTTGTCCTGTGTCCCTGCCCTCCCTGGCCCCCAGGAGGACACTGCCTCTGGCTCAAGCTCCCCTAACCATCGTGGTCCCTCTTAGAGGTCGCTGGTGGTCGGCTTCCCCTCACACTCTTGTGGCTATTGAGTCATGAGGGAGGGGCTCACTGTATTCCCGCCCAGCCGGGCCCCCAGCCAGATGCGTGCCTTCAGCTCAGCGGTCCTTTCCTCACCAGGAGTGAGCCCCCAGCCCTCAGACAGGGGGAGGGGGCCATTCTTCTCTGCAGGGCGCCCCCCTGGGGCCGGGGGACCTTGAGGAGCCGCTGCCCCCAGAGCAGGGCCCGGCCCCTCCCACTCGCCCATGGTGGGCTTGTTAAGGATGCCCCGTTTAGGCCGCCCTGTCGCCCTTGCCCCCGCCCACCCCACGCGTGTGAAGCAGGGTGGCAACAAGCCCATCCGTGGCCCTGAGCCCTGCCGGCCCCTCTGCCCCTCTTTCCCAGCTGTCTGTGGTGCCAGGCCCCTGGGTGGCTCTGGGCCGGTGTGCACCCTGAGCTGCGTGGGCCCTGCCCCTCCAGGGGTGCTCTCGGGCCTCAGCTCTGCCTGTGGGTTGGCGCCTCGCCTGCTGCAGGCTCTGGGCTGTGGTCCTGGCCCCCGGGTCCCTCTGGGTCTCGTGGCACCGGCTCTGCCAGGCTCCCTTGCGAGCGCTCCCCTGATGGGTTTCCACCCCTGGCCTGCAGCCCCCCTCCAACCAGAGCCCTCTCCTTCTGTCCTGGGTCTGCCCTTTTCCAAGGCAGGAGTGGACCCCCTACTCCTAGGTCCTGACTTTGCACTCAGAGCCCCCAGGACTGGGCGCAGGAAGCAGTGGCCCCGCAGGGCTGCCTTGGGGTCAGGGGTCACAGGCGCTGGCCGAGCAGGACCCCGCTGGGAGCCCCCGGAAGTGCCGGCCCGGCCTCTTTCCAGAGGTGAGCCTGGCGCCCGTGCCCTGTGTGTGTCAGCGCGGCCTCATCCCTACAGCCTCTCTGGAACGGGGGTCAGGCACACGCACTCACTCAAACATGCACACACTTTACACACAGGCACACACACATAGCACACTCCTTACACACAGACACACATGCACACACTTTACAGTCACACACCCAGCACACTCTTTACACACAATCACACACTTGCACACTCTTTACACACAGTCACACATGCATAGCACACTCTTTATACACAGTCACACATGTGCACACACTTTACAGTCACACACACAGCACACTCTTTACACACAGCCACACTCGCACAGCACACTGCTTACACACTATCACACACACACAGCACACTTGTCACACACACACACTCTTTACACACAGTCACACACACATAGCACACTCTTCACACACAATCATACATGCACACACACTTTACACACATCCACACTCACACACAGTCACAGGCTCACCTCTTCTAAGAACAAACAGTCATCTTCAGGAACACTGCAGATTAAATCCATATTTAGGAGAAATTTCCTAAAGAAAACATAATCAACAAAGATGCAATTCTGCCCGGGGAGACAGCCGTTTACCTCATTATGCAGAGCAATTTAGCTCCTCGCTGACGAGAGCGTTTCTGCCACAGAGCATAATATTTGCTTTCCCTTCACATAAGCAAAAGGCCCATTACAGTGTTTTCCCAAGACAAAGAGCCACATGTCCTTGCGAGGTGAAGCCACCGCCTCCAGGGAGTCAGCAGACCGCTGGAGGCACCATCACTTCCAGCCGCCACGTTTCAGGAGATGCCGGGGTCTGGCCTCGCCCACAGCCCTGCACCGTGAACCCCCAGCCAGCAGGACACCCAGAGTGAGTCTTGGCAGTCGAGTCCACAGCCCCAGAACCATGCCAGCCGTGGGGGAAAACATTTATCAATGTTTGCAGAACAAGTGGATTTCATGATAGATTTCACGACAGCTTCCAGCTGAATCCTTGGGGTCTACGGGAGGGTGAGCTGAAGAACAAAGAGCTGATATGATCTCCATGGCACAGTTTAGGAGAGACCATCAAGACAGCATCCACTATAAACAAGGACTGTCTAATGAAACTGAGTGTTCACCTACCTCACAGCTCAGGATTTCCACCAGAAGACCTGAACAAGAGTGTTCTAGGAGCTGTATGCACGAGAACCAAACACTGAACTTGATCCCAGTGCCCTAACAGACAGGATGGATGACGTCCGATGGTCCATCCACTCAACAGAATTGCTGTTGTTCAGTCTCAACTCATTTCCGACTCTCTGTGACCCCATGGGCTGCAGCACGCCAGGCTTTCCTGTCCTTTGCTATCTCCCAAAGGTGGCTCAAATTCACATCTGTAAGTCGGCGATCCTGTCTGACCATCTTATCCTCTGCCGTGCCCTTCTCCTTCTGCCTTCAGTCTTTCCTGCTGCTGCTAACTCGCTTCAGTCGTGTCCGACTCTGTGCCACCCCACAGACGGCAGCCCACCAGGCTCTGCCATCCCTGGGATTCTCCAGGCAAGAACACTGGAGTGGGTTGCCATTTCCTTCTCCGATCAATGCATGAAAGTGAGAAGTGAAGTGAAGTCGCTCAGTCGTGTCTGACTCTTAGTGACCCCATGGACTGCAGCCTACCAGGCTCCTCTGTCTACGGGATTTTTCCAGGCGAGAGTATTGGAGTGGGGTGCCATCGCCTTCTCCTCAATCTTTCCCAGCATCAGGGTCTTTTTCAATGAGTCAGCTCTTCGCATCAGGTGGCCAAAGTATTGGAGCTCCAGCTTTAGTATTGGTCTTTTCAATGAACACTCAGGACTAGTCTCCTTTAGGATGGACTGGTTGGATCTCCTTGCAGTCCAAGGGGCTCTCAAGCGTCCTCTAGCACCACAGCTCAAAAGCATCAGTTCAGCACTCAGCCTTCTTTATGGTCCAGCTCTGTACATGACCACTGGAAAAACCATAGCTTTGACTATACAGACCTTTGTTGGCAAAGTGATGTCTCTGTTTTTTAATATGTTGTCTAGGTTGGTCGTATTGGAGAAGGAAATGGCAACCCACTCCAGTGTTCTTGCCTGGAGAATCCCAGGGACGGCGGAGCCTGGTGGGCTGCCGTCTATGGGGTCGCACAGAGTCGGACACGACTGACGTGACTTAGCAGCAGGTTGGTCATAGCTTTCCTTCCAAAGATTAAGTGTTTTTTAACTTCATGGCTATAGTCACCATTTGCAGAGATTTTGGAGGTCAAGAAAAATCTGTCACCTCTTCCACTTTTTCCCCTGCTATAGGCCGTGAAGTGATGGGACTGAATGCCATGATCTTAGTTTTCTGAATGCTCAGTTGCAAGCCAGCTTTTTCACTCTCACTTTCATCAAGAGGCTCTTTTGTTCCTCTTCACTTTCTGCCATTAGAGTGGTATCATCTGCATAACTGAGGTTATTGATGTTTCTCCCAGCAATCTTGATTCCAGCTTGTGCTTCACCCAGCCCAGCATTTCACATGATACATTCTGCAAATACGCTAAATAAGCAGGGTGGCAGTATACAGCCTTATCGTTCTTTTTTCCTATCTCGAACCAGTCAGTTCCGTGTCCAGTTCTAACTGTTGCCTCTTGACTTCCATGTTTCTCAGGAGACAGGTAAACTGGTCTAGTAGTACCATCTCTTAAAAAATTTTCCAGTTTGTTGTGATCTACACAGCTAAATGCTTTAGCTGGGTCAATCCAAGATCCAGTGAATGTTGGCAATTTGATCTCTGGTTCTTCTGCCATTTCTAAACCCAGCTTGTACATCTGGAAGTTCTCAGTTCACATACTGTTGAAGCCTAGCTTGAAGGCTTTTGAGCATTACCTTGCTAGTGTGTGAAATGAGCACAGTTGTACAGTAGTTTGAGCATTCTTTGGCATTGCCTTTCTTTGAAATTGGAATGAAAACTAACCTTTTCCATCCTGCAGACACTGCTAAGTTTTTTGGATTTGCTGACATATCAAGTGCAGCACTTTAACAACATCATCTTTCAGGATTTTAAGTAGCTCAGCTGGAATTCTATCACCTCCACTAGCTATGTTTGCAGTGATGCTTCCTAAGGCCCACTTGGCTTTGCATTCCAGGATGATTTCACTCACTCTAGGTGAGTGATCACACCATTGTGGTTACTTGGGTCATGAAGATCTTTTGTGTATAGTTCTTCTGTGTATTCTTACCACCTCTTCTTAATATCTTCTGCTTCTGTTAGGTCCTTACCCTTTTGGTCCTTTATTGTGCCCATCCTTGCATGAAATGTTCCCTTGAAATCTCCAGTTTTCTTGAAGAGATCTCTAGTCTTTCCCATTCTATTGTTTTCCTCTATTCCTTTGCACTGATCATTGAAGAAGGCCTTCTTCTCTCTCCTTGCTAGTCTCTGGAACTCTCCATTCAGTTGGGTATATCTTTCCCTTTCTCCTTTGTCTCACTTCTGTTCTTTTCTCAGCTATTTGAAAGGCTTTCTTAGACAACCATTCTGCCTTCTTGCATTTCTCTTTCTTTGGGATGGTTTTGGTCACTGTTTCCTGTACAATGTTATGAACCTCTGTCCATAGTTCTAAATGGAATACTATTCAGTAATGAAAAAGAAGAGACTACCCATACACTCAAAAACATGAGAAAATCTCTTAAACATTGAGCCCAGTGGAAGGAGCCTTGTGTGAAAAACACACACCGTGTGATCCTACTGAAGCTCCAGAACAGGTAAAACTGATCCACAATGGAGAAACCAGAGACATGGCTGATTCCTGGGGTGCAGTGAAGTTTGACAAAGAGGAAAGGGCTGGAGAGAACTTTCTAGGGGATGGTCACACTCTGCATCATTAAATAGGTGTTTGGGTTATACAGGCACCAGTATTTGTTGAGACTTATCAAGTGATACCTTATGGATGCAGGTAAGGCAGTACTCATAGGCAAATGTATAGCTACAAACACCACATTAAAAAAGAAGAAAGATCTCAAACCAGTAACCCAAATTTACATCTTAAGGGGCAAGAAAAGAGAAGAATAAACTGAACCTGGAGCTCACAGAAGGAAGGAAACACAGACTGGAGCAGAGAGAAGCGAAATGGGGAACAGCAAAGCAATAAAGAATGAAACAAAAAGCTGATCTCTGAAAAGATAAACTTGACAAGCATTTAGCCGGAATGACTAAGAAACAAAAGAGATCTATTCGTCTCACTGTCACCAGACCTTGCAAAAAATCCAGAATCAATCTTGAACTCCAGTTCATGATAGTCAAGTAAAAATATTTGAGGAAAAGGGTGACTGTATTGCTGCGAGTGCATTCCCAGTTGTGTCCGACACTTTGCAACCCCATGGACGGTAGCCCACCAGGCTCTTCTGTCCATGGGATTACGCCAGGCAAGAATGCTGGAGTGGGTTGATATTTCCTCCCCCCGGGGATCTTCTGGACCCAGGGTTCAAACCCGTGTCTCCTGTGGCTCCTGATCGGCAGGTGGCTTCTCTACCACCTGGGAAATGCAGAAAATAAAAGATGGATTGATGAATGGATAGGCGGATGGACAGATGTGTTGACATGTGGTAATGTAAGTACAGCAAACGTCGGTAGCCTAGGTGATGAGTTTAGGGTTGCTCGACAAATGTTTTCAATTTCTCACTGAATTTGAAAACCTCCACAACAAAATATTTGAAGAAATGGCCATCCATGTGTCACCCACCTATTGCACCATCCCAGCTTTATAACAGGCTTCCTGCGATGGGAAGAACCAGATTACACAAATTCACCCCTCCAGAGCCACTCTGAGCACCCACAGCTGTGCACCAGACGCTGCGAGGAGGCTTGAGCACATCAGCAAATGAACCGCACCTGTGAGCTCGAGCGCTTATGATACGACGCGGGGACACGCGATGGGCGGGGCTGGACAGGCGATGGGCGGGGCTGGACAGGCTGCCTGGCCAGGCCGGGTGTGCAGTGCTGTTGAGAATCCCATTCTGGGCACGTCTAGTCACATTTCAGAGGAGCGGGGCATGCTGTGTTTGGCTGGCAGGTGAACTCTCAGCTCGAGCCCTTCCCAGGAGCTCCCTCTGAGTCTCCCCCCACGCTGTGGGTGGATGTGCTACACAGAGAGGGCCCCTTCACCTGCTGCAAGGCGCACAGCAAGCCCCCTGCAGATAAGAGTGTGCTATAATTGTGGTGGGATGGTGGGGGGATGCAGGAGCGACCCTCAGGAATTTGAGGTCTGGTTCTCAAAGCCAGTGTGGGCAGGGAGGGCGTGGCATTGGTGAGGCAGTGATCTCTGCTATCCGACACGATTCCGGTCAGACACCCGGCACCTCTCGGTCAGGACCCCACAGGCCTTCAGAGTGTAAGCGCTGGTCACACAGCTATCGCCAAACGGGCAGGCGGTCTGGAGCCTCCTGGCAGGAGAGGAGTCTGCCCAAACGCCAGGCCAGCATCCCAGGGGCACTGCAGATGCAGGCAGAGTGAGTCCCTCCCCGACACCAGGACGAGCCCCGTGACGACAGCGTGGGGGCGGAGCTGCTTTCAGACTCAGCCCGGGCCCTCGCTGGTTCATCCCTGGGTGAACGCCAGCAGCCCTGAGTCTGTCTGTGCCTCCCTACTGATGTGGTCTGATTTAGGAGGGCACCCCCAGTAACCATGGCCATCCATGGCCATCCAAAGGTATTTCAAAGGTAAAATCAGAATCTAACGAGTTTTCTGAGTATCATACAATAAAAGAAAAATTATCACTTAGCTACAAACTGGTGACTTTTTAAAAAGTCAGATGAAGAAATCTACGAAGGAAGGAATCCACTGGGAGCAAAGCCTTCCTTGGCCTCAGATCTCTCCCACACCACAGTGAGCAGAGAAGCCGCTTCCTGATTTGCAGGAGCTCTTCACACCTGAGGGCTGACTGCCATCCGACACGCTGCTGCCGTTCAGATGCTCGTGTCTGACTCTTTGTGACCCTGTGGACTGGGGCCCGCCAGGCTTCTCGGTCCATGGGATTCTCCAGGGAAGGAGACTGGAGCGGGTTGCCGTTCCCTTCTCCAGGGGGTCTTCCCGGCGCAGGGACTGAACCAGCATCTGCGTTGCAGGCGGATTCTTAACTGCTGAGCCTCCAGGGAGGCCTCCATCTGGCACGCCTGTCGCCAGTCCTTTCCTTGCTTGATTTTTGGCTTTTAGATGTGCTTCTGGTTGTTTTTTTTCTAACTTATTTTGCCACTGAAATTTTATATTTTTGTGTAGTCATAATTTCTTTCTTTAGTGTTATGTTCAAAATATCTTTTTATCATTTTTAGCATATTAAAAATATTCACTTAAGTTACATTGATCTTACTGGTGGCTTCTTTAATTGTTTGGATTACATTAAATGAATGCATTTTTATGGGAAGAATGCAAACATGATGGGAACTCAGGTGTCCTCTGCCCTTCATCTCTGCGTGAGTGACACCAGCAACTCTCTGCCTTGTGTCCCATCACTGCTTCTGCGATGTGCTTATTCATGTACATGTGTAGACAAAACCCCAGAATTACAGTATCTGCTCACTGGGTTGTTTTTACATAACTGGAATCATTTTGTATTATTCTATAATTAGGATTTTTACTTAATGTTATGTGTTGAAATTAGAAGATGCTTGCTCCTTGGAAAGCTATGATAAACCTAGACAGCATATTAGAAAGCAGAGACATCACTTTGACGACAAAGGTCCGTCTAGTCAAGGCTATGGTTTTTCCTGTGGTCATGTGTGGATGTGAGAGTTGGACTGTGAAGAAGGCTGAGCGCCGAAGAATTGATGCTTTTGAACTGTGGTGTTGGAGAAGACTCTTGAGAGTCCCTTGGACTGCAAGGAGATCCAACCAGTCCATTCTGAAGGAGATCAGCCCTGGGATTTCTTTGGAAGGAATGACTCGATGGATGTGAGTCTGAGTGAACTCCGGGAGATGGTGGTGAACAGGGAGGCCTGGCATGCTGCGATTCCTGGGGTCGCAAAGAGTCGGACGCGACTGAGCGACTGAACTGAACTGAACTGATGGTTTTTTTCCAAGAGTCAAGTACAGAGTTGGACTATAAAGAAAGCTGCGCCCTGAAGAATTCATGCTTTCTAATTGTGGTGCTGGAGAAGACTCTTGAGAGTCCCTTGGGTGGCAAGGTCAAACCAGTCAATCTTAAAGGAAACCAACCCTGAATATTCACTGGGAGGACTGATGCTGGAGCTCCAATACTTTGACCACCAGGTGGGAAGAGCTGACCCACTGAAGGCGGAAGGAGAAGGGGGCGGCAGAGGATGAGATAGTTAGACAGCATCACCAGCTCAATGGATATGAATCTGAGCAAACTCCAGGAGACGGTGACAGACAGAGAAGCGTGGCGTGCCGCAGTCCACAGGAGACGGTGGCGGACAGGGAAGCCTGGCGCGCTGCAGTCCACAGGGTAAAGAGCCGGACACAGCTGAGCAACAGCAGCGTGTGCTGGACGGGCCCCAGGCCAACCCATGTGCCTGTTTTTCACGCTCCAGTTTCTGCACGTGTTCCAGAGTAGATGCCGGGAGTTTATTCAGCTATCTCTCTGACCAATGGGCATTTTTCATGAACACCCAGTTATTAACGCTTCATGACGACATTGGCACCCTGACTCCTAAGACGACTGCCGCTCACTAAAATGCCAGCGAGTTCATGGCTCAGACACCGCCGGTTTCCCTCTGAAGTCCTGTGGCCATTTACACTCCACTCACAGTGGACGAATCCCCTCTAACCTCCAGGGACACCGCCAGCAATTTCTCCTGGGCTGGCAGACAGAACCTGATGTCTCAGTGCTGTTTGCTTCTCACTGCTGACTGTGCATTAAGCAAACCTCTTTATGCTTCCCGATCCTCCACATTTCTTTCTGGGAGCTGCTTACATGTGTCCTGTGTCCATTAAAATTTATGTCCATCTTTCCTTATTGCTTTGTTACACTTTATGGACCTTTATATATTGTCTGTTATATAAACTGCAAGTATTTTCTCCTAGACTGACATTTGTCTTTTAATTTCAGTAACCATGGATTTCATTCTATTGAAGTTTTAAAATTTCATGTGATAAAAAATGTCCAACCTTTTCCTTTATGGTTTAGGGATTCCAGAAGGACATCTCCATTCAAGGTTTTACAACATTCTTCTCTTTGATGCTTTGATTAGCTCTTTAATCATCTAGTATTAACTGTGGCTGTGGAGAGCAGATATCTATGATGTTTTTCTCTGTGACTATCTGGTTGCCCACCCTTCAGGGATCACGTGCCCACTGTTTTGAAATATCTAGCTTTGCCCTTTATTAAAATCCATATATCAAGGAATTTGGTCCACTGATGTATTTGGGTACTACTGTGAGCATAACAGACATTTTATATAACTAGTAATACATCAATATATGTAAACAAACATAAATCTCAGCACACATACACATATTGTTTATGTGTGAATATGGGTGTGTAAGGATCTGTGTGTATTGTGTATACATGAGTGTCTGTGTGTACACAGTCGAAGTGTATCTGAATGGTGGGAGGCAGACTGGAGGGTATAATCATGATTTTCTGGGAGGCGATGGTCATATGTAACACAGATGTAATGTGAGCGTGTATTTCTATGTCTGCACACACGTTAACCCGCACGCCTGGTGATCCCTCAGAGATGGTAGCCCGCGTGACATCTGCAGGGCGGTCCTGGGAGGCCTGGCTCAGGCTGCCTTTCCTGGTGGCAGAAGGCACAGCAGGGGGCTTATGGGGTTAGAGTTACACTCAGGACCTGCAGCGCCACAGGGGTCAGAGATTCCGGCGTCACCATCGCAAGGCACGTCCAGAAGACTTTCAGTGGACTCAGGCATCTGTGTCCACCCGCGAGGAGCAGCTCTGGGGCCCTGCCACCCGGAACCCAGGAGGACCAGGTGCCTCCCTGAAGCCTTGTGGTCACCGGTCAGCCACCTGCCATCCCTCAACTTCAGTCCCCAGAGGACACTCAAGAGAAGCCCAGACTCCAGCTCAGAGCAGAAAAAGCTCTGAGTGGTGTGCCTCCCTGGCCCACCTTCCGCGGAGTCGTGGGGACATCGTGCTGTGGGTCATGGCACTGAAGCCTCTCGGGAGAATGATCCTTGGGATCCGTGTCAGGGTCCACACCCCTTCTAGACTCTAGATCCTGGGATCCATGTCAGGGTCCACACCCCTTCTAGACTCTAGATCCTGGAAGTCAAACATGACAAGCTGACATGGAGGAAAGGAGTGCTCTGGAAAAGAGGATTAAGATCATTTTAGCGAGACCAATAGCTCCCAGGCCAGAGCATACAGTAAATAAACACCTTTGGTGCTGCCAATACACAGGGCTGGCCAGCAAAGAAAGTCTCT
Source organism: Cephalophus harveyi (assembly GCA_006410635.1). Taxonomy (NCBI): domain Eukaryota; kingdom Metazoa; phylum Chordata; class Mammalia; order Artiodactyla; family Bovidae; genus Cephalophus; species Cephalophus harveyi. The sequence continues at coordinate 129,545 of SJYT01021601.1, forward strand.
TGTCTCGAGCAAGGTCTGGGCATTTTGGGGTGCCCTTCAAGGGCATGGCTGGAGGACGGGGTGTGGTCAGGCGAACGTGGCTATCTGCTCCACCTGGCAAGTCTACCGCAATGGGGAAATGGTCGCATCAGCTAGATGTCCCTGTACAGAAGGCCCAGCTGCCCTCTGGCTGAGGCCATGCTCTGCTCAGAGGAGGGAGGACGCTGGCTGTTGGGCATCAAGCTGATGAACCAGGCAGCAAGCATGCCTCAGGTAACACAGCGGTGCCATCCATGGTCCACCCTGTCCCCTTCCGTCTCCTGTATGTCCTTCCATCCATGCAGGATCCTTGTGGGGGACGTAACTGCCCCCACTGCACAGAAAGGTAAAATGAAGGGTGGCCCAGTTACTTGCCAGAAGCATCCCAGTTTGCCAAGGGTGGACCTAGGACTCTAGGCTGTGTTCACGCGATTCCAAAGCCCTACTTGTGATGCTGCCCTGAGACCTGTTCCCTGGAAGCCAGGAGGGTTGGTCCCATCTGGGCTGTGATGGGGCTGGGCCTCTGGGCCAGCTGGGCTGCTGGTGGGGCCACCTGGGCCCTTCACCACCAACAGCTGGTCGGCGGCCCCTCAGGGCCAGCCCGAGCTGCCATCAGTAATGGGAAGTCCAGTGCGTCTGCCTCCTGGTGGAGGCAAAGCCTGGCCCTGTGAGCACAGTCAGGGCCCCGCTCGGGGCCTGCAGGAGCTCCCCACCCAAAGTTCTGGCTGCTGACCGATCGGGGGTACAGTGCCCTGGGATCCCTGCTGAGCCTCCAAACCCCCCAGCCCTGCAGAGACTCACCTTCCCGAAGAAAGAGGAGTGGTGGGAAGCCTGAGTCGCCCACTTCTGCCCAAGTGTCTTCCTTTTTTCTTTCATTTTTTGGCCATACCGTGGGGCACATGGGATCTTAGTCCTCCAGCTGGGGATCGGACCCGTGCTCCCTGCTGTGGAAGTACAGACTCGTCACCACTGGACCGCCAGGGGCTGAGAGAAGCCCGGCTGCTCCCCAAACCCCTGCCCGGGGAAGTCCGTCCCCACGTTTCTTTGACCTGCTTCCAGTCAACACTGCCTTTTCCAAGGAGGTGGAGTATTCTGTTTCAGGCCTATGATTCTAGCATGGAGCCCAGGAGAAAACAGCAAAGGAAGAAGGTTTCTCATTTCATTCTCCTCTGTTTTCCATAAGGGAGAACCGAGGTCTACGGAAGTTGAGGACTGCTCAAAGCGAGGAAGACACGAGTGGCAAAGCCCAGCACCAGCCCCTGCAGACGCTCTCGGCAGGGCCCTTCCACATCTCACCGTGGCTGTGTACCAAAGACTCCGCTCACTTGGAGCCTATGAGCCCAGAATCCACCCGCAGCCGTCCAGGTGGGGTTCCACGCCCACCGTGACCAGCATCAGCCCCTGCAGACGCTCTCGGCAGGGCCCTTCCACATCTCACCGTGGCTGTGTACCAAAGACTCCGCTCACTTGGAGCCTATGAGCCCAGAATCCACCCGCAGCCGTCCAGGTGGGGTTCCACGCCCACCGTGAAGATCATATCACAGTGGTATCGTCTGCATAGACCCCAGTCTGCAGGGACCCCCATTTCCTGTGAAACAGCACAGACACTATGATACGCATATGTCGTATTCCTCATCTTCAAACAACTCCCGGCGCTTACTGTCCCCGTGGACGTGGGCAAGTTGGAGGGAGATTCTCAAGCCCCCTCCTTCTTCATGGCTGGGTCTTCCGACCCTACAGCCTAAGCCTTGCTTCAGCTCACCGCACATGGGGTGTGTGTGTGTGCATGTTAAACTGGCCCTAGCCATCCTCCTCATCTCCCTTCTCAGCTGGAGGGGACCCCTGGTCCCTGGGGAGGATGAGTTCCCAGGGGAGCCTCCACCACTGTGTGGGCAGCGAGCTCAGCCCTGGTGGGTGAGAGCTGTGGGGAGCTGGTCCAGAGGGAGAAGGGGCAGGAAGTCCCCTGCAGGGCGCTGGGCACCGCCCAGGAGCGGCTTTGTCTGGGGAGCTCAGTGCAGACAGCCCAGCGCTGGGTTGCTGGCCTCAAGCAGGGGCCTGGGGAGCAGGTAGGCTTCTCTCAGCCCCGGGTCTGTGCTGGAGGCCACCGGGCCCGCCAGGACGCTCTGGAGCCAGGCCTCATGGAAGGTGCTTCATCATGACCCTGGGCAATCCTCACCACAGCCAAAGGCCAGGTCCTGTTGCAGACGAGGAACCTGAGGCTCGGCAAGGTCGTGTTGTGCTGGGGCCCTGGGTCTCGATTGTCACAGTCTGCGTGTGGCCCGGGGTCACAGCACCCGTGGCCCCTGGACAGAAGCATTAGAGCCCTGGGGATGAGGAGACTCAGGGAAGCTTCCCCAGCAGCACACGTGTGTGTCTACAGCTGCCACGAGCCCGAGACCACGACGGACACCACGCCAGGGCACAGGTCCGGGCAGGAGGGGCCGAGTGGCCACAGGGTTGAAAGGTCAGCTGCGCAGCTGGAGGACAAGTCCTGCGTGTCTCCAAGTCCTTGTTCAGAACTCGGGGAAGCCCCCTGTATGCCCAGGCCAGACAGAGCGTCCTGACCTGAGGCTGGGGTGGCGCAGCCCCCTTTCTGTCTTTGCAGCCCACGTGCTTCGTGGGCAGGTGAGTGAGGGGGTGGCCTCCTCAGGCTTGTGTTGGAGGATGGAAGACTGAGCCTCGGGCCAGAGCTGTGGAGGACAGGGGTGTGCCGGCCGGCCAGGGGTCCCCGAGAAGCACTCAGCGTTCAGGTCCTGCAGGCTGTGAGGATGGGGCGGAGGCTCCATCCTGAGACCCCACCCCCACCCCCGGCCGGTGGCCCCACCAGCTGACCCCCTGATGGGAACCAGTGGACTCCTCAGTGCCCGAGCCGGACAGAAGAGAGGCTGGCAGAGGCCACCTGGTTTGAGCAACTCAAGGGTGAGCTGGTTGTGAAGGGGGAGGAAACTTCCTGTGTGATGAGAAAATAAGGAGGTCGAAGAAGGACCACCAGGCCAACCCAGGGAAGAGACAGCAAAAGCCACCAGGGCTTTAAAGAAGCAAATCCTACCACGGACGGACGGAGCAGGAGACGGAGGTGCCAGCGTGGGGCACCACTGTCCCGTGCGCGTGTTTCCTGACCAAGGGCAAGTCAAGCTGCAGAAGCGACTCGACAGCAGCAAGACCGCCTGGGGGTCGCCACGGGACCCTCGGGGGACACACAGGAGTCCTGGTCCAGGCCGGGAAGCCTGCCAGCCAGTTCATCCCCACCTGGCTGAGTGAGCGTGGGCATGGGGCAATACCCCTCTGGGCCTCTGGATCTCAGGTTGCAAGGTTTGGTTCAGAATCCAGATCCCTCGGTGGGGAGGGGTGGGGCAGGGCCTGGAAAAGGCCAAGTTTCCTGAACACCGTGCAGAGGGCTGACGGTGTGGCCTGTCTGCTGGACGCCACCTAGCCCTCACCTTGACCGTAGCCAGGGCCCCGCTGCTCCAAAGGGGCCCCGACCTTATTCTCATGGGTGCCCAGTTTGGCCCTGTGGGATGGGGTGGACGCACCCCTCCTGACCGGTCACACCCCTTGTGCGGCTGCAACCGTGGTGGGGTAGTCTCTGCTTTATCCTCCTCATTCTGGAAGTCTCCAACACCTCAGCCATGGTGCCTGGTCCTCCAGGAGTCCTTCCTGTTGTCACAAACACACAGTGGCTCCCCTGGAGGGGCAGCACCTCAGTCTGAAGATGCCAGGTGGACCCACTGGTCCGCAGGGCACTCCACGCCCCAGCACACACGAGTCACTCTCCCGCCGCCCTGGGAAGCAAGCCAATGCCAACGCCAGCACAAGGAGGGGTATCTCCTAGAACAAACTCTCAAGTTGGGCTTTGCGAGAATTTCCGCCTCCTCAGAAGCACATCTCCACTCCCTCCTGCACACAAATGAAGCACAATCGTCTTTCTTGTGAGCACACATCCTGATGAAAACAGTGGAAAGTGCAGAACCACAGCCCGGAATGTGAGTAACACCGCAGAGCAAGCCCTCCATGCTTCCGCGAGTCCTCTGCGCTCCCCGGAGCTGGCCGGAGGGTTCCACGTGCTCCACAGCGCCCTGCCGCCCACAGCCCTGACTGGGGCTGCAGCTCGGAGGCCTCACAGGATCAGGCAGAGCTCTCACCACACTCCTGGTATGGTCCTCCAGGGCTGGGGGCAACCGAGGTATCGATCACAGTGAGCGCATCCTCCCCCGATAAAACACGCATCATGTCTCCTTCCCCTTCCAAGACGCCTCGGGGGACTCCCAGCGGATTTCAGCTGCTTATGCCAAACCAAGCAGGGTGAGGGTGGGCAATACAGCCAGCCCCAAACCACGCTCCTCCCCAGCCTCTGCCTGAGCTCTCGGGGTGAGGGTGGGGCTGGCTCCCCAGCCTCCCTACCTAAGCCCATCCTTACCCGCGGCTGCCTGTGTGTCCCGCGGAAATGCCACCAGGTGCCCGTGCCCGCTGTCTGCATCCAGCTGTGCACACTCGGCCCCGGTAAGTGCAGAGTCATATTTGCTGGATAAACTGGTTGTGAAGGTATTAAGCATGAGCTGAGTGCTTGATACACCTGTGTTATGTACGCACAATATTGCTAAAAATTTAAAGATTAAAAAAAAAAAAAAACACCTCAGAGAAGTTAATAGTCCAAAGCTAGACTTTCAAACCAGATATGGCCTGTCTGAAATATTTTGTCAGTAGATGTCAGAGGATGAGATGGTTGGATGGCATCACTGACTCAGTGAACGTGAGTTTGAGGAAGCCTCGGGAGTTGGTGATGGACAGGGAAGCCTGGCGTGCTGCAGTCCGTGGGGTGACAAAGAGCCAGGCGCAACTGAGTGACTGAACAACAAGGCCTATCACAGAAGGGTGGATGCTGCTTCTGCGCTGACCTGGAGGTGGGAAGCGGGTGGCAGGCTGGTGGATGGATGGGCAGGTGGATGGATGGATGAGCAGGCGGGTGGATGGACAGGCAGGCTGGTGGATGGATGGGCAGGCGGGTGGATGGGGTGGGTGAGCAGATGGGAGGAAGGAAGGATAAATGGATGAATGGATGGAAGCCAGATGCTCAGGTATTTATGACTGTGTTTTCTCAAGGACTTTTTGAGGACTCCTTAGGCAACCAAAGCATCTGTGAAGATAACCAAGTACCATCTACAAAAGTGGAGAACATTCCCCGGCTACGGTCAGAGAGAAATGCAGCAACAGAAGGGGCAGAGAGATGCAATACTACTGGCTTTGAAGACAGAGAAAAAAAGGCCACAAGCCAAGGAATGCTGGCAGCTTCTAGAAGCCGGACAAGACAAGGTGATGCGCTCATCTCTGGACTCTGCAGAAAGAACACTGCCCCGTGGACACGTTAGCCCAGGGAACCTTGTGTTGGGCTTCTGACCAAGAGAACTGTGAGACAGTAGATGTGTGCTGGTCAAAGGCTCTAAGTTTGTGATCAACTGTTCCAGCAGAAACAGGTAACTAATAGAGGGGGTTTGCGTTTCAACAGAGAAGCAGCCAAGTAATTATGGCGTGTCTTTCCACAGAGTTGTAGAGAGCTGCCCCTCTCCTCCAGAAGGGCACGTTTTAGATCAGAGGTTACAGTCACCAAGGAGAGAATTCTTTTATGTATATAGTTCCCACTGTGATTAAAAACACATACATATCATTTTAGAGGTTATAACAGCTGATTCGCAGTCATTACAAAATATGGGCTATATTCCCCGTGTCGTACAAACTACATCCTTGGAGCCCATCTTCTTTTCAGAGAAGAGCCAGAAATAAGCTGGTTTCCACTGACAACAAGCAGCCACCTGCAGCCCTGGTGGGGGCTCTGTGGTCCCCGCAGAGCGTCACTCACCCCAGCACCCCGAGAACTCAGAGACAAACACGAAGCAGCGGCGTGCGTCAGCACAGTATCCACAGCTGGGCCCACCTGCCTCCAAGGTGCCTGGTGAGCCCGGCCCGGGGCTCTGACCCTGCCCGTCTGCCCACTGCAGCCTGAGCTGCGCGGGCAGACCCCCCAGCCCCAGCACGGCTGCCCTGTCCCCCTGATCCTGGCTGTGAGGAGCAGAGCTGGTCTACTTCCTGCAAGCAAGGAGGTCCCACCATCTCCCTGGAGAATGGAGAACCCCCCATATCCATGGTTCCTCTGGGGAGACTGTTGGTCTTCCTTCTCCAGGAAGCAGGCGGCCGGGAAGGGCTGGGCTGTGCTCACACCCACCACATGTTCTGTCCTCCCGGGGCCGCACTGGGAGGACCTGCCAGGCAGCAGGGAAACTCGAGCCTGCATTCCTGCCCCTCAGGTGACCCTCTCGTATGCTCCCGGGAGCAGGAACCCCGTAAATGCTTCCCCAGCCTGGCCTCCTCACCCCGCGGAGCAGGGAATCTGCCCGGGGCTCTCACACCTCCTGGAAACACAGTTCATCACATGAGTGTTCCCAGGTGTCTGGGGAAACTGATGTTTCATCCTGGCTGACACGTAGTATGCTAAGTGCCTCCAAAGCAAAACTCACTCCCGTCCACAGGCCACTACTAAACTGGAACAGCTGCTATATTTAACAGGAAGCCCACATCCCATTGCCATGACAACCTGCGTTCTAAAATTAGAAGCACCGCACACCACAGGGTAGATGCCACGGGAGGAGCTGCTGCGCTTGCCTCGATCGGCTCTCCGGCCAGGAGCTGGGGTTCCCTGCACCCGGCTGTGGACGCCCGCCAGGCTCACAGCCCGTGACGGTCCCTCGGGCCTGCCCGTGAGCTGCCCTGCAGCCGCGAGAGACTGGGGGGCAGGTGGCCGTCGGCGTGGTGTCCGAGCTCCAGGGTCGCCCTGGCCCTTCTCCCGCTGCCTTGGCTCGTGTCCACCTTCAGAGGGCAGTGCCAGCCACTTGGCCGTCTTCACAAGGAGAGGAAAGGTGTCCCCGAGGTTCCTGGCAAGCCTCCACTCTTTCTCATTGGCCAGCGCAGGGTCACCGGGCAGCCCCTGGCTCTAACCCCAGGAGTGGGAAGAGGCCCTGCTCAGCTGGTTTCCCCCAAAACAGCGTCCTGACCTTGCTGGTGGCCCTCTTTCTGTAGACACTTTATTCTCCAAACAGCACGGAGGGGTATGGCCTGGATGCCTGACTTCTGGTCATGGTGCAGAACTTGACTTTGTGACTCTGGCTCATTTCCTTTGTGTCTCTGGACTTGGGTTTTCCCGGGGAGAAAGCCAGGCAGTGGGGTCAGCCTGGACCGGTAAGGTCCCTCCAGTTCAGTTCAGTTCAGTTCAGTTCAGTCGCTCAGTCGTGTCCGACTCTTTGCGACCCTATGAATCGCAGCACGCCAGGCCTCCCTGTTCATCACCATCTCCCAGAGTTCACTCAGACTCACATCCTCGAGTCAGTGATGCCATCCAGCCATCTCATCCTCTGTTGTCCCCTTCTCCTCCTGCCCCCAATCTCTCCCAGCATCAGAGTCTTTTTCAATGAGTCAACTCTTCACATGAGGTGGCCAAAGTACTGG
>SJYT01021601.1:140367-171473 GCA_006410635.1 Cephalophus harveyi
CCCGTGTTGGCCAGGACCTGCCCCTCGCGTCCGCCCTGCTCCCCCTCCCTCGCTGACTCAGCTTCCCTGGAAAGGCTGCCTTCAGCTCCCCCGACCCCATCTGTTCTCACAGCCTCATCTGCTGGGGGCAGTCAGTTCAAGCTCAATCACGAGAAAGGCAGGACAGATGCCACAGGGGACATTTTCTTGGCAATCCCGGGAGAAAACAGGAATCTGGGCCCACTGGAAGAGCCGTGCGCGAGGGAAGAAGGCATCCACCCCCTTAGCCGAGGTGGGAGCCTGGGGTCGATCGGGGTGCTCCCAAGGCCACACCTGGCCCGGCCTCTGTGGTCCTGCTGCGGGCACTCCTGCCGTGTGAGCCCGAGGCTTCCCGTGGGTTTGGGGTCACACTGGCCATCGGCAAAGATGAACTGAAAGTGAATCCAAAAGGAAACCACATCAGATATGCCTGTGCAGGAGGGGAGAGGCTTCACAGCAAATCGAGACCCGTGACTGTCACCCCGCACCCCTGGCTTCTGAACATGCCCCTCGCACGTGTGTGGTCTGCGGTGGGGGTGCAAGGTCGCTCTCCATACACTCACACGCCAGGGACAAAGGGGCTTTTGTTTCTCCATCCTGCTTGGGTCTTGCTCAAGAGCCCCTGCCCCTGGGCCCGGCCTCAGTCACATGGTCCCTGAACCAGTCCAGGAGGTTGAAGTTCACGCTGCAGGCGGCAGCTCCCTCTGCCACCCCCTCCTGGTGGTGGTGCGCCTGCAGGGGGAGCACGGAGGTGGGGTGACCCGGTGCTCTGGATGAGGTCCGGGGCCTTGCCGGCTTCTGACGACGGTCCCGCCCCGGCGCGTCTCCCCGTGTATCCGCGGAAGCCCTGACTGCTGCCCACGTGCTCTGCTCTCCCCCACTGGCGGCTGCTGGCCTCGCTTGCTTTACCCTCTGTGTCCTGGGCCTGGTTCCCTCTGCCTGCGGGAGCCAGTGACACCCTAGGGTGGCCAGGTCTGCATGCTGAGGGCTCCTGCTTACACAGTGAATGCTCAGTAATTACCTGAAATGGCCAGTTCCAGCACACAGCTGCATGCTGATGTGCTATCTGGACACTGGAGCTCTGTTAGGACAGACGTGCTCAAGGAGGCTGCAGCTGGCCCGGCCTGTGACCCCTCGACGCCGCCCGCCACGCTGTCGATGCTGAGAGGAGGCCGTGGGACCAACACCAGGGTGCTCGTGCATGGTGACCCGGCGCCGACTGGCACGGGCACCCTCATGCCAGACACATCTTGGGCGGCCCCCAGAGCCCCCTGCCACCCTGCCTCCAGCAGCCCAGGAACGTGGGCTGGGGGCAGCGTTCAGAGCTGGGTGAGGCCCAGACTTGCAGGGTACAGGGGTCTCTGGGAACCCCTCCCTTTTCACAGATGGAGGGGCTGAAGCCGAGGGAAGTTCTGGTGGAGCAGGCCTGGACCACACCCACCGAGGACTCTGCAGGCCCGGCAGCATGTAGATCTCCACAGGTGTATCATTTACGTGCCATGAAACTCACCGATCCCATGTCCACAATTTCATGATTGTGAGTGAACTCACAGATCTGTGAAACCGGAGTCACAGTCCAGTTTTGGGGCATCTCCTTCACGGCCCAGAGCCAGGCCCAGCCCCATCCACCCTGGGCCCCCCGGCATGGCACCTGGCTTGCTGTCTCCCAGCACCACTGAGTGGACGGGAGGTGACGCATCCGAAACCAGGCTGGTGGTCAGACTGGGGTCTTGGGAGCATTCCAGTCCCCTATAATGAAAAGGACATCTTTTTTGGGTGTTAGTTCTAAAAGGTCTTGTAGGTCTTCATAAAACCGTTCAACTTTAGCTTCTTCAGCATTACTGGTTGGGGCACAGACTTGGGTAACTGTGATATTGAATGGTTTGCCTTGGAGATGAACAGAGATCATTCTGTCGTTTTTGAGATTGCATCCAAGTACTGCATTTCGGACTCTTTTGTTGACCATGATGGCTACTCCATTTCTTCTGAGGGATTCCTGCCCACAGTAGTAGATATAATGGTCATCTGAGTTAAATTCACCCATTCCGCCCCACCTCGGACGCCGGGTGTCCTCTCCTGGCCGCCACTGGCCTCGGACGTGGGGTAGCTCCTCTCAGTCGCCAGCCCGACCTCAGCACAGGGTAGCTCCTCTCGGCCGTTCCTGCGCCGTAGCAGCCTGGCACTCTAGGCTGCTGCCCCCTACCTCAGACGTGGGGCAGCTCCTCCCGGCCGCGCGTAGTGCGCCGGCCCGGCTCTCGCAGCGGACCGCGCGTAGTGCACCGGCCCGGCCCTCGCAGCGGACCGCGCGTAGTGCACCGGCCCGGCCCGGCTCTCGCAGCGGACCGCGCATAGTGCGCCGGCCCGGCTCTCGCAGCGGACCAGATGAAAAACATAGGGAAGGAATTTTCACACTTTTCACCGAATAATTTCCCTAAAGTCAATAACTGCATAATTCAGAGACAGTCACTTACAAATGCTCCAAGGTGTAATTCTGGTCTAGTTCTATGAAAAGAATATATGATATAATCATCCTTTTTGGGGGCCTTAAATGTTAAAGTTTTCTGCTCTGAATTGATCAAATTTAAATTTTTTATGATTTTCATAAATCATCACTGTGTGGTCACTTTTATGAAAGTAGAATGAGAAAAAGTGAGTTATACCAGCATCTTCCTCATCGATACTCACCTTCACAAGGATAATTCTCTAGACATCACTCCCAAATTTCAACAAAGAAATTCTTCCCAAACTAATAACGTGCAAAAGTAAAATGTATGTCAATATAATAGTGCAAAGCACAGGAGGGAAGCAAAGAGAATAAACCATTGTAAGTTTCTTGTATTATACGTGAAATAAACTATTATTCTTTGAGGGCAGACTCTCAAAAAAGTCAAAAGAAGGCAAGAAATAGGGAGAAAAAGGAACAGAAGAGACAGGACAAGTAGAAAATAAACAGCAAGATGACATTAAAGCCAACTGTATCAAAACAGGGTGCTATTAACATACGGATAGACTGCAGAGTCCAGAAATAACCTCACACATATCATCAAATGATTTTCAACAGGTCCAAGACAATGGGGAAGGAGACAGTCTTTTCAACAAATGGTGGTAGAACAACCAGTGAATTACATGGGGAAAATTTCAACTCCTACCTCACATGAGACAAAAAAATAACTCAGATCACAGACTTAAACCTAAAAGCTAACACTTCAAAAAGAAATGGGCAGAAAATGTACATGATGACACCATGGGCAAAAATTTCATAGATCACAAAAAAGGCTAAAGATTTTAACTGATAAACTGGACTTTATCAAAATAAAAACCTACTCTTCAGAGATACCATTAATACCATTAAGAAAAGAAAAAGTCAAGATAGCAAGCTTAAGACAGAGAAAATTACATGTACTTACACATAATTCAAAAAACTAAGATCATGGCATCCGGTCCCATCACTTCACAGCAAATAGATGGGGAAACAATGGGAACAGTGACAGACTTTATTTTCTTGGGCTCCAAAATCACTGCAGATGGTGACTGTAGCCAGGAAATTAAAAGACACTTGCTGCTTGGAAGAAAAGCTATGACAAACCTAGACAGCATATTCAAAATCAGAGACATTACTTTGCCAACAACGGTCGGTACAGTCAAAGCTATGGCTTTTGCAGTAGTCATGTATGGATGAGAGTTCAGTTCAGTCGCTCAGTCGTGTCCGATTCTTTGTGACCCCATGAACCGCAGCACGCCAGGCCTCCCTGTCCATCATCAACTCCCAGAGTCCACACAAACCCATGTCCACTGAGTCGGTGATGCCATCCAACCATCTCACCCTCTGTCGTCCCTTTCTCCTCCTGCCCTCAATCTTTCCCAGCATCAGGGTCTTTTCCAACTCTATGGTTTTTCCAGTGGTCATGTATGGATGCGAGAGTTGGACTATAAAGAAAGCTGAGTGCCAAAGAACTGATGCTTTTGAACTGTGGTGTTGGAGCAGATTCTTGAGAGTCCCTTGGACTACAAGGAGATCAAACCCATCAATCCTAAAGGAGATCAGTCCTGAATATTCATTGGAAGGACTGATGTTGACACTGAAACTCCAATACTTTGACCACTTGATGTGAAGAGCTGACTCATCGGAAAATCCCTGATGGTGGGAAAGACTGAAGGTAGGAGGAAAAGGGGATGACAAAGGACGAGATGGTTGGATGGCACCACCAACTCAATAGACAAGAGTTTGAGCAAGCTCTGGGTGTTGGTGATGGACAGGGAAGCCTGGTGTGCTATATTCCATGGAGTCTCAAAGAGTCGGACACGACTGAGCAACTGAACAACACAACACGTAATTTACATGTATGTATTACACAAATACACACCCAACTTGAATCCAGAATATATGTAAAACTCTTATATCTCAGTAAGACAAGCCCACCAAATAACAGATAAACAATATTTAACATTTTTCTAAACATATACATATACAAATGGCCAGTAAGTACACAAAAAAATGCTCAATACTTTTCATTATCAGGGAAATGCAAATTAAAACCACAAGATACAACTCTATACCCAAAAGGGCTAACAGGCTAAGAAGACCAAAACACCACGTGTTAAGGGATGTGGCACAACTGGAACTCCACATACAACTCCAAGCAGCTTCAAATAAAATGACACTGATCTAACCTATGATTCAGTAATTTCACACCTAGAATGGAAAATACAGGTATACAAAAATGTTTGTATGCAAATGTTCACTCATAATAACCAAACAGTGGGAAAAACAAATCTCCAAGGAGTGAAAAGATAAACAAATTTCGATATATAGGTACAATGGGATACCAAACAGCAACAATAACAGCAGCAAAGAAGGAGCTACTGAAACAAGTAAACATAATAGATGAATCTCAAAAACATCCTGCTAAGGGAAGGAAATTAGATACAAAATCTCTATACCGATTTCATCTGCATGAAGTTCTAGGTTAGGCAAATTTAATGGAAGATAAACAAAATCAAATCAGTGGTTGTATTCTACAAAGGACTGGGAAAGAACTGAACATAAGGTACATGAAGGAACTTATCTGAGGTGACGGTAATGTACTATCTCTTCATAAGATTTTGATTACACAAATGTATACATTTGACAAGACTTAAATGGTACACTTAATATTTGTGCATTTAACTATATGTAAATTTTACTTCAAAAACAAAGAACTATATATAAGTATTCAATTCTAGTTAATGACATGGAAGCTGAATTTGTTCAGGGGTAAAATGCACTGTTTGCAACTTAATTTAAAATACAAAGCCAAACAGCAATTGACTTGAATGGTAAATGATTACAGGAATGAATAGATGGAAGGATATGTGATAAAACAAAAAAGCAAACTCGTAACTGTAGAATCTAGGTAATAGGAAAATGGGCATTTGCTGTACAATTCTTTTAACTTTAATATGCTTGAAATTTTCCACGGTAAAATGCTAGCGAGAAAACACTTGATGAGCAAAAGAAGTAATATTATATAATTCGTATGTATATGACATTCTAGAGCAAACAAAACTCATCTATAATGTCAAAAATCAGATCAGTGGTTGCCTGGGACAGGAGCTAGGGATGACTTATGGCAAAGGAACAAGAAAGAACTTTCTAGGGTAATGGAACGTTTTATGTCCTGACGGGTGTTGGTTACATGGATGTATATATTTGTGAAAACTCACTGAACTGTACAGTAAAATATGTATCTTATACTTTTTATAAAATCATACTTCAATTAAATTGATTTTTAAAATGTGTTCACTATAAAAAAATCTGAAATACACAGAAAAAGCACAAAAAAATTAAGTCCCTCATAATCACACCATCTTTCCTTCTCTTTTGACAACAGCCATGCCCAGTGGACAAAAAATACAGCTTAATGTTTTCCTGAAAGGCCATATATACACATTAAGCTCCTGAATTCTGGAATTCCTTTCTTAGGTTGACTCAAAACTTAATGAACTTAAATCCCTTCAACGGCATCATTGCTATGAGCCTTCATCAAATTACTAGCCATTCTGTGCCTAAATTTCCTCACCTAAATAATGGAAATATTTACCTCAAAGTTTTGTTGTAAATGTTAAGCAATCATCCTGGCAGAAAAAGTCCACAATCTTCCCCTGCCATTAATTTTTTCTTTTGCAGGCCTTCAATTCTGTAGGTACACCCACTTCCAAAGTCAGTCTTATTTGAGAGAACCTCAAATTCCTCTTGTTGATCAGACTGAAACCCTGAGTTGTTAAAGCCCGAAAACAAGGACTGGGGTAACAAAATAAAACAGAAAACTAGATTAGAAAAGATGTCCGTTGCCTTGAGAATGTAAGATCTAACATCCTGAGCAACAGTATCCAAAGGTACAATTTCTCCCTGAGTGAATTCCAAGATGTATACTTTGATAAAAGTTGTTTCTGCTTTATCGATGTGATCTAGATCAAAATATGTAACCTGGAGAATATTCATTAAAGAATATGATGTTCTCAAGAATGAGAAAAAGAGTCATAAGAGAAAAACTGACATTTTACAACTGAAGGTAAAGACATGCTGAAAAGTGGATGGGGGAACACCTCTAGAGTGTACATCATATAAACTGAACCTCATGAAGAAAAAGAAATAACTTAGACCATGTAGATCATGCCTGCTATTCTGCTCAAAAAGTAAATGCCCAAAATGGACACAAAAAAGAAATATTTTACTTATTTCTAGTTGGTCTCACTTTCCATGCGACTCTCATATGAGCGCTGTGCTGTCAGATTCTAATGTTTAGAGCCATTTATTTTTCCTAGAACATGGACCACAAACACAGCCTACTACTTCATCTGGTGTTTAACAATGAAACACAATTTGTTCCAATACTGAAGGAAAAATAGGATGTTTTGGGCTTTTAGAGACTGTGTATCTGTATTTTACATTTTATGGGCAACTTTAGGGATTTCCAAGGTTATTTGGACTAATGACATTTTTGTCTTCCTTGAATCTGTGCATTCAGATAGCAAGTGAAAATCTTTTGTGGCAAAAAGCAAAACTAGCAAGCTATTAAACAATCCTAGGGTACTGGTTTGGGGAAACCAAGGAGTTACTATCCAGTATACTAATGTCAACCACTTTACTCAAAAAAAACCTTCTGAATTTTTTTTGCTACCAGTAACTGCTCAAGGTGATAATTTAAAAGATAGTTAAAACACTACTCTGTTCCAAGAATTTCACATTCTACAAATACAGAAATCCTAACCCTAATATGGATTCCCATACACGTTAACTCTATCCTTCACTGGGCATATACTTTTGAGGCAATCCAGGATTTTAGCTTTAGTGTACGTAAACTGTGAGTTCTTCCTGTTATGGAAGACAGTGGCAACTGACAGAGGCAACTAGGGATCAGTAAAGATGACGGAAGACAAAAGAACAAAAATCTTTTAAATTGAAATTTGTTCAAGATAAAGGCAGATGACTGAAAAATAAGTCCAGGCCTTAGAACTGCTACCCAGAACTGCTATCCATGAGGAAAAATATTCACTTACACAGGAATAAAATGGGTAAACACAAGTTTAGGAAGAAGGTTTTAGGAAGATCAATTCAGTTCTAGCAGGATAATAACAGATTAGGCTACCCAAACTTTTTCAATTCCAAACATCTGGAAGCAGATCAGGATCTGGAAACAACTCCCAAGTAATAGAAATGAAATTTAGAGCAGTTTATTAACATGTTAAGAGATACAA
Source organism: Cephalophus harveyi (assembly GCA_006410635.1). Lineage (NCBI taxonomy): Eukaryota > Metazoa > Chordata > Mammalia > Artiodactyla > Bovidae > Cephalophus > Cephalophus harveyi. The sequence goes on from SJYT01021601.1 coordinate 148,123, forward strand.
TATCACTGATGGTATATTAGTTACCATTTACTTATGTACTGTGGTCAGTCAATAAATATTTATTGAGAGCCCATTACAAGTTCTAGGCACAGGGATCAGCAATGAATGGAATACAGAAAGTTTCTCAAGGAATCTGCATGCAAGTGAGGACAAACAAGACACAAGGAGACAAATAATCAAGATAATTTTAGAAATATGTGCTCTTAAGGAAACAAAACAAATAGTAAAGGTTAACTATCAACAGTGTCTTAGATAAAAAGCTAAAAGACACAATCATGACAAGGAACCAGCCACCAGTCAGCCAAGCTACACAGTTCTGGAGGAAGAGCATTCCTAGCAGGGGGCACAGTAAGGAAAGATCATGTGGCAGGAACAAACTTAACATGTACAAAGAACAGGAGTGGGATCAACGGGAGAGGATGACATACAAGGCAATCAGAAGTGGTCAAGGGCCAGGTCAGATAAAGCTGATAAGAAACTATGGGCCATGTTTTTATTTCATTTTATCCTCACTAAAAACTATTATCTCCAGGGAACTGAGAATTATGGAAGTCAAATGACTTGCCTAAAGAGGTCTGACACACACACTTGGATCTTAATTCCTACAAAAATTGCTGGATTTGGTCTCTCTTTTTAAAAACCAAATGTATAGCTATGAGGGCTTTTACATGTTCACTCAACGCTTCAGTTCTGAGATCTTATTTTTACGTATAATCATTATGTTGCTGCTGCTGCTGCTAAGTCATGTCAGTCGTGTCCGACTCTGTGCGATCCCATAGAAAGCAGCCCAACAGACTCTTCTGTCCCTGGGATTCTCCAGGCAAGAACACTGGAGTGGGTTGCCACTTTCTTCTCCAATGCATGAAAGTGAAAAGTGAAAGTGAAGTCGCTCAGTCGTGTCCAACCCTTAGCGACCCCATGGACTATAGCCTACCAGGCTCCTCCGTCTATGGGATTCTCGAGGCAAGAGTACTGGAGTGGGTTGCCATTGCCTTCTCCAATAATCATTATGTTGCTAAGTCGCGTCAGTTGTGTCCGACTCTGCGACCCCATAGATGGAAGCCCACCAGATTCCCCCATTCCTGGGATTCTCCGGGCAAGAACACTGGAGTGGGTTGCCACTTCCTTCTCCAATGCATGAAAGTGAAAAGTGAAAGGGAAGTCACTCAGTAGTGTCCAACTCTTCGTGACCCCATGGACTGCGGCCTACCAGACTCCTCCGTCCATGGAATTTTCCAGGCAAGAGTACTGGAGTGGGGTGCCAAGTTACTCGACCACAATTTCTTCTCTTTATCATGAAGATTTTCAGAACTCAGCCTCCAAAGTGAGGGAATGCTTACGTTTTAATAAAATGAAATAACTGCTAAATAAAGATAAGAAAAGCACAAAATACTACAGAAGAAAAAAAGGGAAGGATACAGATTCTGGAGGAGAAACCACAGAAGCTTAAGAGCTGGTCCTTAAAAGGAAATGGCAACCCACTCCAGTATTCTTGCCTGGAAAATCCCAAGGACAGAGGAGCCTAGTGGGCTATACAGTCCATGGGGTTGCAAAGAGTCAGACATGACTGAGCACACAGGCAAAAATGAGATTTCTTCAAGTGGAGAATAAGGATAATGGCAAATAGAGGAATGGCAGGCAGGAAGATGGTTATGAAAATAAAATGACCAGTTTTATCTGTTACTATATTTAGGTCTTTAAAGAAATGTGATTTCAGAGAAATTATAATTAAATCCTTGAAAATGAATCACAATCTGCAGAAATTCCATACTTAAAATTTTTTATCACATGCTTTTAATAAGACTACTTTGTATTAAAGAATACAGATGTTAAAAGTAGAAAAAGGTTTTGTGAACATATTTACTGCATATATTTTTAAAAAGCTTTATTTATTCACATATTTAAATATGATTTAACCAATAGAATTAAGAAAAAAGCCCATTTCCATACCAACAATATAACCTGCTCTTACTAATACTGTGATTATTTACCAAAGCAAAAGTTTGCATTATATTTAAACATGGTAAATTATACACATATATGTATCGCAAATTTCCATGCAATCCCCACTAAACTGTCAGTAAAAGTATTTTTTAAAACACACACACAAAAAACTAACAGCAAGTATGGAACAGCAACAAAACACAATCATCTGATTTTACAGCAATTACAAAAACAGAATAGAGGAAAAAATGACTAAGAATCTATGAAAGCTAACATAAGAATATTTCCTAAAATCGAAGGACATAAACCCTTGCTATCTTTGCCCTGTTGTTGTTCAGTTGCTAAGCTATGTCTGACTTTCTGCAACCTCATCGACGGCAACCTACCAGGCTCCTCTGTCCATGAAACTTCCCAGGCAAGAATACTAGAGTGGGTTGCCATTTCCTTCTCCAGGATATTTCACTGACCCAGGAACTGAACCCACATCTCCTACATTGGCAGGTGGATTCTTTACCACTGAGTCACCAGGGAAGTCCGTCTTTGTCCTCTTAAAACATTTATATTCTTATGGTAAAAGGTTAAACTGATATTTATACAATAAAAGAGGGAATATGAAGTATGTTCTTAAAAGAACAAAAACAATAAAGCAAAATAATCTAATATTGTGATTCAACTATATTAGGAGAAACAGTAAAGAAAGAGGTGTGAACTCCTTTTCCATAAGCAGTCAAAAGGTAAAGCTTAAAACCGCTTAATACTGGGACTTCCCTGGTGGTCCAGTGGTTGAGAGTTCACCCTGCAATGCAGGTGATGTGGATTTGACTCCTGGTTGGGAAACTAAGATCCCACATGCCTCGAGGCAACTAAGCCACAACACAACTACCGAGCCTGCTAGCCACAACTAGAGAGTCCACACACCGCAACGGAAGATCATGCAACAAAGCTCCTACATGCCACAATTAAGACCCAACGTAGACAAATTAAAAAAAAAAAAAAAAAGGCTAAAAAAAACTGCTTAAGGTGGCTCAGAGGTTAAAGCGTCTGCCTCCAATGCGGGAGACCCAGGTTCGATCCCTGGGTTGGGAAGATCCCCTGGAGAAGGAAATGGCAATCCACTCCAGTATTCTTGCCTGGAGAATCCCACGGACGGAGAAGCCTAGTAGGTTACAGTCCACGGGGTCGCAAAGAGTCGGACACGACTGAGCGACTTCACCTTCACCTTCACCTTAATCCTCGTTAACCAGTTGTAGCAGCAGTTTTCAAACTTTTTGACTTGTGAACCCCTTTACACAATAATTGAGGAACCTAAAGAGCTTTTATTATGTGGATTGTATGTATCAGTATAATATTATAAAAGTTGGCAAATGTTTAAAAATTTTAATTCTAAAAACAGCAATAAACCCATTCCATGCTAATAAGTAACACTTATGAATATATTTTCCAAAAAAACTGAGTGGCACTGCTGCTCATTTTTGTAAATCTCTTCACTAGAGAAACCTGGATTCTTATATCTGCTTCTGTATTCAATCTAAAATGAAAATCCATTTTCACACAAATATGTAGCTGATAAAAGGAAGAATTTTTTTAAATTTTATTATGTATTTATTTTTGGTTGCTCTGTGTCTTCACTGCTGTGTGCACGCTTTCTCTAGCTGCAGTGAGTAGGGGCTGCCCTCTAATTGCAGTGCACAGGATTCTCATTGCGCTGGCTTCTCTTATTGCAGAGCACAGGCTCTAGGGCATACAGGCTTCAGTAGTTGCAGTGCTGGCTTACCTGCCCCAAGGCATGTGGAATATCCCCAGGCCAGGGATCAAATCCCTGTCCCCTGCATTGACAGGCAGATTCTTAACCACTGGACAACTAAGAAAGTCACAAGGAAGAATATTTTTAATAGTATTTTCAGGTAAGTGTGGATATTATCCTTCTTTGATATTAAGCCAAAAACTTAAAAAGTGTAATTCTGTAATGGTAAGTTGCAAAGTGGACTCTGCAACCATATCAATTAAACTTTTCAGACCATTTCACTTAAAATCTATTGCTCTTTCACTTAAGTAGGTCTTACATCCACAACATGATTTTGTAATATCATGCATGGACCTTTTGAAAACAGATGGTCCACTGCGTTATGCACATCTTCCAAACACTGACACACTTCACTGTAAGATAGCAAAGAAAAAAAAAATCACATGTTAATAACTCCCCAGGTCATTAGGTGCCCAATATGCTACTGGAGATCAGTGGAGAAATAAGTCCAGAAAGAATGAAGGGATGGAGCCAAAGTGAAAACAATACCCAGTTGTGCCTGTGGTGTTGGAGAAGACTCTTGAGAGTCCCTTGGACTGCAAGGAGATCCAACCAGTACATTCTGAAGGAGATCAGCCCCGGGATTTCTTTGGAAGGAATGATGCTAAAGCTGAAACTCCAGTACTTTGGCCACCTCATGTGAAGAGTAGACTCACTGGAAAAGACTCTGATGCTGGGAGGGATTGGGGGCAGGAGGAGAAGGGGACGACCGAGGATGAGATGGCTGGATAGCATCACTGACTTGACGGATGTGAGTCTGAGGAAACTCCGAGAGACGGTAATGAACAGGGAGACCTGGCGTGCTGTGAATCATGGGGTTGCAAAGAGTCGGACACGACTGAGAGACTGAACTGAACTGAACTGAATATCATCAATTTCATCAGCAAGGTCCTAAGAAGTTGCGAAGATCATAGTGGCAGATATGTTTTCCAAAATTCTAATTTCTGCTAGAAAGCCTTAATTTTATATGGCAATAAATTTTGCTGGTCCAAGTGAGAGGCTCACTTCCTTTATTTTTGAGAAAACAGGTACAAATATCCATGTTTAAATAACTATAGTTTGTCACTCTTTCAAGTAAAACCAGTGTTCCACGAAAAAACCAACCAGCTAGCTAGTTCAGCTCACACCTCAATCACACAAATATTTTTCTTCAAGACAAACATCATAGTTTGGTATGCAGCAGTAGTGTCTTATAACATTCTTCTCATTTTGTCACAACAAATATTAAAAAAAAAAATCTACTCAAGCATCAGGATTAATGAAATTAACAACCTCTACTGCTTCATGGAGGATATTCTTAAATGAAATCAGCTTTCCCCTCCCCAACCAAAAATGTAAAGCGATGAAGAATATGACTACTGGTACAATTTTTGCCACTGTCTTGATATGCACTGCAGGACCAGTAGATTTATGCATCACTCTGTTTGTACCACTAATTCAAATGTCAACAGAGTAAAGTAGCAAATAATTTAGTATTATTATGAAATAGTTTCAAACCAACAGGTAATTTGAAACATTGGATGATCCTCTCAAGACTCCACAGACCACATTTTGAGAATTGCTGCTCTGGAGATACATATAAAATAAGAAGAGGAACTAAATCTCCAGGGGAAAGAACTCCATGGTAGGACGACAAGAATGGCAAGGAGACATCTTTCCCTGTATACCCTTTGTACTATATGAATTTGGTATTCCTTGTACGTATTTTATCTTAGAAAATTAGACAATTATTTTCTTTAAATGTAAACTGACATCTTACAGTGGCTAAGTATATATATAAGCATATTATTTAAATATAAAGGTCAGTATACACAAAAAAAATTTTTTAAGAGCTGAAAATATTCCCATTTAAGAAGAAGAACTAGGAGACTGGGAGAAGTGGCAGAGGAGACTGCTGTTTCTTCACTATAAGCCATTTGGAACTTTTAAACATGTACATTTTAATTGGTTCAAAAATAAAAAAATCATTCAAAATATTGCATAGAAAAATACAAGCTAAAAAGACAAATAAAGCAAATACCTAGGCACAGGTGACAGAACGGCTATGAAATACACCAAGATGTAACAGCAAAAGCCTGGAATAATGTGCCTGTGAGTTTTCACTCTTATATAAATATTATTGTATATTATAACAAAAATATTTTCATTTAAAAAGCTTGTTTAAAAAAATTAAAAGCTTAGTTCAAAAGCAACAATTTCCTTAGACCAGAATGTCTAACTCAGTTAAAAACAGTTAAGTATGTAAATCTTGAGTCATTTTTAACACTTAAGTGGTTAAACCTTCCCCCCACATATCCATATCCACACACATACGCAATAACATAAAATAAAATAATCTTTCATTTTTTCCTTCTATTTCATTTGACCACAATTAAGATCAAATCATAACTTATTTATTTGAAAAAGAAAATAAAAGAATAAAAGAATAGCTTTATGGTAAATATAATTGTTGCTTGCTGCTACTGCTAAGTTGCCTCAGTCGTGTTCGACTCTGTGGGACCCCAGAGACGGCAGCCCACCAGGCTTCCCCGTCCCTGGGATTCTCCAGGCAAGAACACTGGAGTGGGTTGCCATTTCCTTCTCCAATGCATCAAAGTGAAAAATGAAAGTGAAGTCGCTCAGTTGTGTCCGACTCCTAGCGACCCCATGGACTGCAGCCTACCAGGCTCCTCCATCCATGGGACTCTCCAGGCAAGAGTACTGGAGTGGGGTGCCATTGACTTATGTAATTACTTCATAAACCCACTATCAAAGTCAATTTTAAATATAGTGTCTCATAAGATGTCCTGATCAGAAGAAGTGATTATTTCTACATATAAATAGGTAACTCAAAAGCAAAGTGCATTCTCCACTATATGGACCCAGGGCTCCTTGGAGAATGCCTGAATCCAGGACTGTTCCAAGTTAAACTTGGAACATTTTGCTGTGCAAAAAGAGAGAATATACTCCAGAAAAAATGAGTATATCAAAAAGACACAGAAGCCAGGGAAGAAAGGCTCCCACAGGACAAATCCAAGACAATCTGAGCAACAAAATAAATAAAGGCAGTAACAGAGTATAAACCATTGAGTAAGATAGGAAGTACATAAGTCCATATAAATGAGATAAAAGATTTTTCTTCCTTAAAACAGAATGCCTACTGACATAAAAGAAACAGAGTCAGAAAACAATCATTCTGCAACCATCAGTGTAAACATCAGTACAGGCAAGAAGCATCAATGGATGTTAATACAGGAAGGAAATTTGATGAAGATACAGATCTGATTAGTAGCAGGATATCTGCACTATCTCAAAGTTATACCCACAGATTGCTTATTAGGTGAAAAAGAAAACTAATAACTATACACACCTGTGAAGAAACCAAACACCACCATGATCAGAAACTAAAAAACTAACATCACCACTGAGGAGCAGGCCAACGGCATGTACTTCAATATCATACCCTGGAAAGGATACAAAATCCCCAGTTGGGGATGCATAGCCCAAAACTAATTATGAGGAAACATCCACAAATCCAACCTGAGAAATATTCTATGACACTTATAAGCCTGTATTCTTCAAAAATGTTAACATAATGAAAGAGAAAGCCTAAGACACTGTTCTGGATGAAAGGAGACTGAAGAGATATGACAAGTAAATGCAGCTGGCAATCCTGACGCAAATCCTATGGGGGAAACGCTGTGTGTGTGAAAGTCGCTCAGTCATATCTGACTCTTTACGACCCCATGGACTAGCCTGCCAGGCTCCTCCATCCATGGAATTCTCCAGGCTAGAATACTGCAGTGGTTAGCCAGTCCCTTCTCCAGGAGATCTTCCCAACCTAGGGATAGAACCCAGGTCTCCTGCATTGCAGGCAGATTCTTTACTGTCTCAGCCAATGGTGTAATGGTACAAATGCTATTATCTGGGACAAAGGGACAAAACTGGAATAGAGGCTAGAGATTAGATAATGATATAGTACTATCAATGTTAGATTACCTGAATCTCATTAATTGTATTGTGATAATGCGAAAGAATACAATACACATAGAATATTTAGAGACATGGTTATAATACATGCAATTTATTTTCAAATGATTCAGAAAAGAGCACTAAACCAAATGAGACAAAATTTTAAAAATGGTAAATCTGACTAAAGAATACTGAAGAGTTCTCAGTACCATTTTTTTAAACTTTTAAGTGTGAAATTATTTCAAAATTTAAAAAATTTAAATAGAGGCAAATTGGATGTCAAAAGGTGGTTTAAAAAATTATTTATTCTGATGCCCTATAACACATATAAATAGGAGAAATGAATGCAACAGTGACTCAGACTGGCACACTGCTGCATATAGAACTTCCTAAAGTCTCAATTCTCTAGAAAAACAAAACAAAACAAATTTTGGGGGGTTGAGAGGTAGGGGAGGCAGTTCTGTATGGCATGTAGGATCTTAGTTCCCCCACCAGGAATCAAACTTGTTCCACCAACTCCCATCCTCAAATTGGGAGTGTGGAGTCTTAACCCTGGACTGCCAAGGAAGTCTCAAGAAAAATGTTTTTTAAGTAACCACATAAACACTAAGATGCTGATCCTGTATACCCTCAGGAAAACACAGAAATCTATGACTTCATGTCAACACAGACCACAATGAGGGATTCTCCATTCATCCAGCAAACCATAAGCTCCTTTGCAGGCAGGCCTTAAGGTCCTGCTCTTTGTTTTAACTCAAGCACTGACACTGGGCCTGAAATACAGCAGACTATTTGTAGAATAAATGATGAATGTTTAGAAAGAGGAATAAAAGTCTACATGTTATCAAAACTGAGAGAAAGAGAAAGAAAAAGAGAAGACATCTAAATAGGGTATCAATTATTTTAAATGCATTTTAAAATATGAACATTTTCAAACCTCACAAAAGCAGAGAATATTACTATGCATATATGTACCACTTCACAATTATCAGGATATTTCACAACTGCTTCATCTACACTCATCTCTCGCATCTTTTTTTTGCTCTGAAATACTTTTAAACAAATACCAGACATCTTATTTCTCTTCCTCATTCTTCAGTTTTCATCTTTATAAATGGGCATTTTCTTATATAAATATAATGGCATTAGTATCCTTCACAGAAACTAACAATAATCCCTTGATATCATCTGATAGCTATCTACATTCAAATTTCCTCCTAAGTGCTTCAGAAATTACTTTCTACAATTGGTTTGAGGCAGGACTTAAATAATGTCAACACATTCTCATTTGGTCACTACACAAATATTTTTAACCTTTTTACTACTGTCTATTAGTAATTGTGAAAAAATCTATTAGACAAACCAATTAATTCACACTTGTAGATTCTCTAGAATCAAACCCAATCTAATGCATTTACTATTCCCTCTGTCTGCAGCCATCTTCCTCCAGATTGCCACTATAGCTGATTCTTTCTAATCGCTGACTGCAAATCAAATATTACCTCTAAAAAAAAGCCCTTTCTAACCTCTCAAAGCACAGTAGAGTCCCACTTTCATTCATTCTCCATTATATGCCCCTGTTTTCTTCATGGCACTTACCACTACATAATGCTGTTCTGTTTATTATTTCCTCTAATAAAACATCCACTTCAAGAAGGCAGAGTGCCTTCTTCACTGAAGGCCAAGAATAATGTCAATAACATGAGACAATCAATAATACTTACTGAATGATTAAATAGCAAAGCAGTAAAAGTTCAGTTTAGTATTTGTTTTTAAACATTTGGAGCTCAATGCTCACATCATGATATAAATTGAGTACCTGCAGAAACTCAGGCCAGCTGTTACCAAGACACTATGGGATACAGCAAATAAAGAATAGCGGTATAAGGCATTCAAAAGCATTTCTAGACTTTTATTGAACAATGATTACAGGTTTCTGAAAGAAAATGTATTCAGAATGATTTAAAGCACATTACTAGGAGTAAAATAAAGTTTCATTTTTTTAGTATCATATGAGAGCTATTAAATTAGGAGTTAATATCTACAATGGGACAGTAGTATTATTGAGACCACAGCTCACTCGCTTTTTTTCTTCTCCCTCCCCCCACCCCGTCTCTAATATACATATACCATGGAAGAATTTTACGTTTTCAGATAGCATTTCTTTCTGGGGAATGGGTCATGATGAATACAATTACTACCAAAAACACCTAACTAAAAATGCAAACCATTAAATTTGAGACCTGGAGAAAACTAGAGTTATCTGTCCCACACTTCTCATTTGACAGCTGAGAGAGATCTGAGGCCCAAGGTGGTCATATAAAGTCACAGACCTAACGAACAGAAAGCAAAGCTACATCTAAAATCCATATCTCCTGTCTCCAACCCTATACTTTTTCATAAGATAATGTCACTCATAGAATGCTAATATCAAGTTATAATATTCTTTACCATCATTTTTAGTAATGTCACTTCTTTTTTTCCTATTGAAATCCTAGTCACCAGAGGAAAAGTCAAAACAAGGACACCTGTAATTATACTCTAAGTAAAGCATGTTATAGAAACCCCTTTTTGACAAAATAATACAATAAACACCTGAAAAAAACTGGTTTGATTCAATGAAGTTTTTATTCCAGTTTACATTTTAAAGTGAAAATAACTATTTAGAAATATCTACTGATTATTCCTTCATTTTAAACAAGTAAATTGTTGACTTCTTATATTAAAGATCAGCGTAGTTATTTTTCAACTATTTGCAGAAATTGAGTACTGATGTGAAACCTGTGAAGGTGAAACTTCCACTACGATGCATTCAAAACGAAATTATTTCTTACTATATCTTTCTTCAAAAACCAACTCCAGTGAAGAACTAACATGCAAGTGACCGAAAGACACCAAACGTAAGCGGGAAAGTGACAGAAAGATTCATACACATAAGATACAGCAACCTTGATAAACAAGAAGAGGCTCTACTCTTCCTAGTTTCCCTACAATATTATTCAGACCTATTCATAAATACCCTTGTCAGTTCTTAGAATACTAGTAGGAATTGTAGAGGCAAATAAATGCACAGGAGAGATGTCATTTGTCCAAGGTTAAAATGACAAGAGATGGACGAGAGTAAAACAAAGCAAAGCATTAAAAAATAATTAAGATTCTTTGCCGAGTGAAAGGGTTCTACTTGTTCTGTCTCATAAACACAACTAAACGCTATTGTTTGATATGAAAAATAACATTGTTTACACTGACATGAAAATTTTTACCAAAAATATACAGTAACAAAGTATCAAAATGTAGACTTTCACTCTAGTGAAACCAGTATTTTAAAACTTCTATGTGATATCCAAATCACAAACTAACATTTGAAAGCAATGACCAAAAAAAAAAAAAAAAACAGAAATGAGAAAGGAAATGGAACCTTAGCTATCTTTTTCCCAGTCTGTGCTTTTTGGTTGAAGAGATCTCTAAAACAAGAAAATTAAACATAAAACACCAAGTGAAATAAAGTTTGTATTAAGTCAGGTACAAAAAGCGTTATGAACTATAAAATGAAATCTATGTCAGCTGGCATCTTATCTCCCCAGAGAGCTCTAAATTCATCCTGCACATAAATCAAGAAACAGGAAAGCATGCAATACAATGGAGTCACCCCACACTACAAACACGAACAAATTAAACGAACACCCTATACTTCCTGGTATTTTTTTAAATGTTAAAACTTAGACCTGAGTTAAGAACTTATCTGTAAAGATCTACTCTAACCTATTTAAGAACTATGTGACAAACCTCATTTCTGCAGCGCAGAACAAATATTTCCACAACAACATTGCTACCGGCTCTGCTAAACTCTGTAAAAAAAATAATAAATAATGATAATAATAAAAATATTAAGCTTCTTTTTTAATGGCCAGCCAACCAACACTTTACAAAATCTGACGCGTCTGTATTTCTGCTGTTCCGCGGTCTACGTTTCCTTGATCACAGAAGGAGGCAACTCCCTAACCGTCAGGGCTGCCTTAGTGCCCTCCAACACCCCGGGTGCGGGTTACCTTCATCACTCCATTGTCAAATCGCACTCCCACGCCTCAGTCCTCAGCCCCTGTCCTAAGACTCCAGAGAGTCAAAAAGGGGAAAGAAATCCCCTCACCCACCGTCCTTTACTGAGGAGGGTGGGTGTGTCTGTAGACGAACACTCTGTCAAACACAATTAAATCTTCCGCGGAAACCCCGACCCTAAGCCACAACGGAGCCAGCAGTAACCGGCCGGCCGCCGACCCCAGCCTTCCGCGGCCGCAGCCCTTCCTCTTTCTCCCCTCCAGCCCGGCCCCTCCCCCGTTGCGCGCACGCGCGGCCGCCAATCGATCCCCTCCCCCCGACCCCCTCACCTGAATCATTAGCCCCACTCTTCCCAGGCTCTGGGAATCACTGGCCCAGGAAGGAAGACAGGAGATGTGAGCGGGGAAGAGGATGCGTCGAGAGCTAGTGATCTGCGCCTCAGATGTTGGCCTAAGAGGCCCCTACGGTCAAGAGCAGCGTCTGTCACCGCCACCAAAACTGTACCAGCGGCAGCGCCTGGTTCGGCCCAGCTGACTCGGCTTGGGTTCAGAATGCCTAATTTGGTCCCATGGGAACTCGTTCCCCGAAACTGCGGGCGTTTCTATGCTGCGCAGACCGAACACCTCGCCACCGTCGCCGCCACTGCCGCTGCTCTCCAGTCGCCGCCGCCTAACCAATCCCTCCTCTACCGAGGAAGCACGACACTCAAAGCTTTACGACAGTTCGCAAAGTGAGAGCGCAGTAGCCTTCAACCCTCCATTAACATCTGTTTGTTTCTGCGCTTGCTCAGATGCCTGTTTCTCACCGTCAGGCTACCCTTTTGCTGGCCCTCCCACTTTGTACTCGCCTTATCAGTCTGTGGCCGAAACCTAACGAAGTCATAAAGCTCGTTTTATGTTTATTTGTGAAATGCGTTCAGTATTAAACAAAATATTGACTACATCTTGGTTGATTTTTTTCATAACTGAAAGTTACAACCACAGAATAACTATACTTAAGGTAACGAACAAAAACGCCATGGTTTAGTCTATCACAGCAAATGGTACTCAAATCATCCTTACCAATGAGATCATCACCGTTGAGGTGAATTTGCTTTCAGAATCAGATAAAAAATGGTAATAGATATCCTGGGAACTAACTGTACAATCATATGTTTTCTTATTTTATAAAAATCAGGAGACCACAAATGCTTCATTACGTGCATTGATAGGCTGTAGGCAAAAGGGATGTAGGCCTTGGAATCAGTAAAACTTCCTTTCAAATTTCAGTGAGTGAACTTAGAGGTTAGGGGAAGGGGTTGGGAGTAGGGGTAGATGGGGCGATTAGGGTTGACATGTACACACCACTGTGTGTAAAATGGATAACCAACAAGAACCTACTGAATTGCATAGGTAACTCAATATTCTGTAATAACCTATATGGAAAAAGAATCTTTCCATTCAGTTCAGTCGCTCAGTCACGTCCAACCATGTGACCCTATGGACTGCAGCATGCCCAGCTTCCCTGCCCATCACCAACTCCTGGAGCTTGCTCAAACTCATGTCCATCAAGTGGGTGATGCCATCCAATCATCTCATCCTCTGTCGTCCCCTTCTCCTTCTGCCTTCAATCTTTCCCAGCATCAGGGTCTTTTCCAATGAGTCAGTTCTTTGCATTAGGTAGCAAAAGTATTGCAGTTTCAGCATCAGTCCTTCCAATGAATATTCAGGACTGATTTCTTTTAGGATTGACTGGTTTGATCTCCATGCAGTCCAAGGAACTCTCAAGAGTCTTCTCCAACACTACAGTTCAAAAGCATCAATTCTTCGCACTCAGCTTTCTTTACAGTACAACTCTCACATCCAGACATGAGTATTAGAAAAACCATAGCTTTGACTAGATGGACCTTTGTTGGCAAAGTAATGTCTCTGTTTTTAAATATGCTGTCTAGGTTGGTCAAAGCTTTTCTTCCAAGGAGCAAGCATCTTTTAATTTCATGGCTGCAGTCACCATCTGCAGTGATTTTTAAAAATTAAAAAAAAAATTTCAGTGATGAAAATGGCAGGTGTCTAATTGATTTGAACTTTGTAAATCTGTTTCCAAAAAGAAAGGAAGGCAGGGGAGAAAAGAAAGAAAATGTCAATTATACCTCAAGTTTTAAAAATCAAAAGCAGGTTAAATATTTTAAACTACGTTAGTAACTCATGTGATACTTCTGTTGCACAGTGCTAACTGGGATCCAGACCCATATGGCTGTTTACTGGTTATGTCCCACAGGCAATTCTAATGCACCTTGTCCAAAATAAATAAATGAATGTACATATATAGTGTTTAAATCTCATCCATCTCAGGTTTCACTGTCTCTTTCAATAGGACCAAGTTATCTAACGAGGAACATAACGGTCATATTTGACGACTCTCTGTTCCTCACTCTCTACCTCTAATCAGGCAGTAAGTACTTCCAATTCTGCCAATGAAACATTTCAAATATTGAAAATCCACCCATTCCTCTCTGTACTCTGGACTAGTTCAGGTCTTTCGTATATTTGATACTATTCATTTGTATAACAAATATTTATCAAGTACTTACTATGTGCTAGACATTGTGCTGAGCATTGTGAGTACTAGATACATGACCACTGTTTTACTTGAAGTATTTGAAAAGACCCAAAAAGCAAGCCCACTATTTACAATATAATGTGGAAGGTATAGGATGGCATACTCATGCTCTGAGAACACAAAGATAGAATACTGTAGTCAAACCAAGAGAAGGTAACGTTTAAATTTTGCAACATGAATAAGGCAGTTACATAAAGCAAACAGGGCACTGCCCACAGAAAGATTAGCAATGCTAAGCTACAGAATCCTCTAGTTGAAACATCATGAAACAAATTATCTACTAAGATCTTCTGAATGTATCCTGCAAGGAACCTCTCAGGAGATAAGGGAAGCAAAGCAGACAGAAATGTATTAAGTAAGATTTTTGCTAGGAAAAGGAATTTTAACTATATTTCAAACCATGAGAAGCTGTTAAAGGGTATCAATCAGAGGAGAAATAATCAGATTTGATTAGAGACACCATTCTATAAGGCAAGTAGAGGACAGACAGAGAAGGCCAAGAGGAGAGGAGCAAAGACCAGTCGGAATTGCAGGTAAAAAGGGGCGAGGGTAGTAGAAATGAACAGGAAGGGACAGAAACAAAAAATAAGAAGAATGAATAACTACGTGGTTATAGAAGGTGAAGGAGGGGAATCTCAGAGACTTCCAGATTTATGGTGAATGGTTGGGTGGTGGCACCATTCAAGAAAGAGATACAGGCTTGAAAAACCCAACTTTGGGGTCTGGAACTTTCAACTGGTTAGGATAAGAGAGGAGGTTGAGAGAAAGGAAAGTATTACTTCTTATATTGGGCAAGTTGAGTTTACCCAAAGTAGAGATTCCAATAAGCTGTTTGATGCTTAGGAGAGAGGTCTGGGCTGCAGACAGATATCTGGAGTCATTCACGTATAGTGTGACAGGCAGAAGAATAGTTCTGGTGAGCCACACAGAGCAGAAGTGAGAGGAGACAGAGAAGCCTGATATTTTAAGAGTTGAAAAATGAAAGAGTCCCACAAGGCTATGCGTAGGCCAGAAAAAAAAGGGGTAAACATGTAACAAACAGCTCCAATGAGGAAAAAAGTTTCAATAAAGAAGTGAATGGTGAGGGATATGAAATGTTTGTTAGTTTCACAGTATGGAGATCAGTAAGCAGGAGCAGTTTCAGCAACTTGTCTGCATTTTAGAACAGAGGTTTTCAGCTGGGGTTGGTTTTGACTCCCAGGGATTATTGATGCTATATGGAGATATTTTTTGGAGAAGGCAATGGCAACCCTACTCCAGCACTCTTGCCTGGAAAATCCCATGGATGGAGGAGCCTGGTGGGCTGCAGGCCATGGAGTCGCGAAGAGTCGGACAGGACTGAGCGACTTCACTTTCACTTTTCACTTTCATGCATCGGAGAAGGAAATGGCAACCCACTCCAGTGTCGTTGCCTGGAGAATTGCAGGGACGGGGGAGCCCGGTGGGCTGCCGTCCATGGGGTCACAAAGAGTCGGACATGACTGAAGCGACTTAGCAGCAGCCGGAGATAAGCACAACTAGGTAGATGTTACTGACATCTAGTGGTCTGAAACAAGGACTGCTGCTAAATACACAGCACAGCCTCCCACAGCAAACAATTATCTAAACCAAAATGTTAATAATATTCCAACTTAGAAGTCCTGGTTTAGAAAGGATGAAATGGGGTAGTTATACAAGAATCAGTACTTTTTAATGAAATTTGTAGTAAATGGAAAAGAAAAATAACATATCTAGTAGCATACTGAATTTAAAAAGGGGAGACTTGAATCATGTTGGTAATTGAAGGGAAAGGAGAAATAAGAAAGGTGAATGGAAATAAACAAATGTTCAGTGGAGGCAGAATGAGATTCAAAGCTCAGATGGGAGAATTAGCCTTGGATAAGAGAAGGGATATTCCTTTCACTGAAACAGGTAGGGAGGAGGAAGAAGTGATTGTATAAATGAATTAAGTTTGTTAGCTTCAGGGAACAAGTTGAGGGCTTGCTCAAAGAATGGACTTGATGCAAAACATGAGGTAAGGCCATCTACTAAGACATCAGATTTGGAAATTGCTGAGTGGAGAGTAATTACAAGAGAGAGATTTTAAAAAACTCAGAATAGTCACTAACATGATAGCAGGGCAGACAATAGAGGCAACAGATCAAAGGCAGGAAGCCCAGAGCAGAAAAGGGGTGAGACTGACAGGAAGGACAGGTGCCAGGGGTTGTATTGAAGGAATAGTGGCAGATTATACCCACTTCGGTATTCTGGCCTAGAGAATTCCACGAACTGTATAGTCAACGGGGTTGCAAAGAGTTGGACACGACTGAGCGATTTTCACATACAGGTGGGAAATCTCTCTCATCTGAATCACACACAATAGTTTCCTGGTTTCTATGGGTCTACACTTGCCAGCATCGCCTCCACCTTCAGCCACTATCAGCATGGCAGAAACTGAGACACCAAGCTAAAATTCTTCAATAACCCTCCATCAGCTTCAAGATAAAATCCAAAATCCTTACCTTGGCAAATAAAGCTCTTCGAAATCCAGATTCTCCAGGGTCATTTCACACCACCTCGTTCTATGACCCTACTCCCTGTCCACACTTAGACTTAAGCAGACTTCTCAAACTCCTTGCATTCTGTAGAAAAAGTATATAATTCCAGTATCTTCCTGCCTTTGCACCTACCATTCATTATTTCAAAATATTCTCACCTTCTCCCCGACCCCACCCCCACTTTCATCTGCTCACCAAACTCTTACCCATTCCTCAAAGCCCTCCTCATGAAGCATTGCCATACCTCTCTCCTCACTCCCATAACAGACCTAATAATCATTACAACTTTGGTACTCTCTTCAATCTTTGCATATATTTCTACTAGAAGTATTATAATTATTTATATACACACGTCTGTCCCAAAAAAACTAAGACCAAATATATGTATATAATGTTCTCTCTTTAGCAGAAAAATATCACTTAAAATATTTATTTTACTTACTGAAAAAGAAGATTGGAGTTCTACAGACTTGTGGTTGCTACAAGTGGGTAGCAGAGGGAGGAGGGAGGAGAGGGTTTGGGAGAGGGCTAAAATGGGAGTTTGGGATTAGCAGATGCAAACCATTGTGTATAGACTGGATAAACAACAAGGTCCTCCTGTACAGCACAGGGAAGTAGAGTCAATACCCTGTGATAAACTATAATGCAAAAGAATATGGAAAAAAATGTATATATACATATAAGTGAGTCACTTACACATATACACACTTACATATATACACATAAGTAGAAACTAACCCAATGTAGTAAATCAACTACACTTCAAATTAAAAAAATTTTATACTTCCAACAAAAAATTAAAAAAAAAGAAGATTGGGGTCCTAGTCTCAATTTCACACTAAGAAAACATAAATCTTTAGTCTTAAATCTTTGAACTCTTCCAAAAAAGTTAACTTTACTTTCTATGGAAAGATCAGGGCTATCCAACATATATATTTCAAACCAAATTCTGTTTGCCAGGAACTGCAGCAAAATAATATTTACCAAATTAGCCTGCGCACATGGGCCAGTAGTGCCTAATATCTGGTAGATAAGAATTTGAGGAGCTGGTTCTAAACAAGGAAATACTGAACTGTGCTAATGGATCAGCTGCAATAAATGGGAAAAAAAGACATTTTCTCCAAATTATTGAAGTCAGAGGGAAAGGCTGGCATGCCCGCCATCCATTGCATAAATACTTCATAACTGTACAAAGTTTGAAAGTGAGAGTATGCTTATGTGGTCAGCTTCGTGAGCTCTTTCAAAAAAAAAATGAAGCAAAGATTGGAGGTTTAATGCAATGAGATAGGGGGTTGGGGGAACTTGTTGAAATATTTACTAAAATATTTCTTCAGATAAAAAGCTTTGGGAAGAATTAAAAGGATCTAAGAGATGCACTCATCAGAACATTTACTGATTCACAACATTCTACTTTCTTGTTGATGTACCAAGGTATCACTGGAATCTGAAACTAAAAGGAAAATTTTATAAATTCTGTAGCACTGCTGATTTAGTTAAGGGATCGCAGGTCCTCATTAAAATTCTATATATATAATTTGATTTCAGACAATAAGGTTCCAAACAGACTGTGGTTAGTTTGAAGATTATAATCTTTATTATACATACACAAAGAGACAGAGACAGAAAAATAGGAACAGAAGGTAAGGAGTCATTAGGCACTCCACTTATTTCCTACTACTAAACAGTTCTGAAGTCGATGGAATCAATTTTGAAAAATTGGGGAGCTCTTTAGTGGAATGATAACTTCAAAAGATAGAATAATCTTCATGAGTATTATCATTTTTTAAAGTTTCTCTGATTGTCTTTGGAATGCAACCTTCAAGATATATTTGAATTGGTCAAATACTAATATTATCTGTGTGGCTCAGATATTGAAAAACAAAAGTAACAAATTATGGACGAACAAGGAGACATATGCCTGGAAGTTTGTAGACAAGCATTTGAAACTTAAAGTATCCTTAAATATTTCTGGCTATCTGGCCAACTTCTGTGTATATTTAAGGCCACGTGGTCCTGTCAAAGTATATTTTTATGTATGTATGTATTTTTAAAGTCTTTATTTATTTATTTTTAGTTTTTTAAGATTTCCTCTTCATATTAATTTTATTTATTTTAATCTTTTGGCCAAACCATGTGGCATGTGGGATCTTAGTTCCCCCACCACAGATCAAACCCATACCCCTGCATTGGCAGCTTGGAGTCTTAACCACTGAACCACTGGGAAAGTCCTAAAAATACATTTTTAAAATAAAACTGTAGAAAAATAAAAGATAAAATCACCATTCACCCACGGTTACGTAAGCCTAGCATCACACTGAGGTTTCCAGACTGACAATAGTTCTCAGAGCAGTTTAGTCTTCTCACTAATAATATTTTTACATATTTTGTCAAAATTGGTCACAGACTTAACCGTGAACTTTTACAGTAAGTTGTTTTAACTCTTTTTAGAATATTTTTCCAATGTTGCTAAAAACCATAATTTTTAAAGAGCTCACTTTTGTAAGTAATCAACAAAACAAGTTAGATTTATGCTCTCCAAAGTCCCTTAAAGCTCTAAAATTTCATGGTTTGCTTCAGATCTAATAAGATTTATGTGAACAATGAATATTACAATTTCAAGAATGATTTCCAGATTGGTAAATTATTTGCAAATTCAGAACAGGAAGTAAAGATGTTTCTCTGTACTTGCTTGTTATTTATAGAATATATAAAGTTTTCCAAAAGCACACAATGTTTCCCTAAACTGTATTAGTATTTACTTAACTGCCTAACATGTATCTTGACTATGACTTTTGATTATAGGATTGTTAACAGACGTAGGAGAAGGCAATGGCACCCCACTCCAGTATTCTTGCCTGGAAAATCCCATGGACAGAGGAGCCTGGTAGGGTGCAGTCTGTGGGGTTGCTAAGAGTCGAACACGACTGAGCAACTTCACTTTCACTTTTCACTTTCATGCATTGGAGAAGGAAATGGCAACCCACTCCAGTGTTCTTGCCTGGAGAATCCCAGGGACGGGGGAGCCTAATGGGCTGCTGTCTATGAGGTCGCACAGAGTCGGACACGACTGAAGCGACTTAGCAGCAGCAGCAGCAGCAGACATTGTGCTTTGTTTACTCTACAGATTGTACAAATATATCAGTACATTTAAAACACTGACACATTGGGGGAATATTCAGAAAGAAGGATAGAGAAGAAAAGAGAATGAAATGAATCTGTCCATACAATAAGAGGTTAAATAAAAATAAATAAAGGTTAAATAAACTTGAATCTGAATGTCTTTAGTACTCAGTACTTCTGGTAAGATTTTAATTATTTTTAACTTTTGATAGATCATAAGTCACTATTAACACTACTGTTTTAGAAATCTAGAAATGTTGGAGATTTTAGGTTTTTTTTTTTTCAGATCTTTACTTTGAAATTTAACTCAAACATTTTAAGTTGTGAAAATATAAATTGGTCAGAGTTGATAACTCAATTCTGAAAACATATTTGGATTATAAGGATAAATAAAATCTTTCTACCCTGAACTGAAATTCAAACACTAATTTAGGATTGAGTTAAACTAGTAAAGGAGTGCTCTGGTGACTCAGAGGTTAAAGCGTCTGTCTCTAATGCGGGAGACCTGGGTTCGATCCCTGAGTCGGGAAGATCCCCTGGAGAAGGAAATGGCAACCCACTCCAGTATTCTTGCCTGGAGAATCCCATGGACGGAGGAGCCTGGTAGGCTACAGTCCACAGGGTCGCAAAGAGTCGGACACGACGGAGCGACTTCACCACCAGTCACCAGTAAACTAGTAAAGAGTGCCACCTACTGAATCAAAAATACTTAAACACCTCAACATTAAGTTCATTCTCAGAACCTCTAAAGTTCTAGCATCACAGAGGTACATTTTAGAGACTTTTCATATAGAAAATACCCTCTGAAAAGTTATTTAACTAAATATTTCTTCCTAGTAGAAGAATAACAGACTAGTCATGTGTGTTTATCATGCCCAATATCACCTAACCAATGGCAAAGGAATCAAAATGGTACAAACCCAAAACAGCAAGAGTGGGAGCAGGTGATCACTAAGCAAATTATTCCACCAAATATCTGGAAGACAGAAATCAGAGTGAGAGCTGTTAACTGTTGAGCAGAGTGAAGAAAAATCTACACCATGAAATACTACCAGAGGGGCTGCACTAATCAGGCAACTGGTGCACCTTGCCGAATACACCAGAGACTAAGGACTCAGGTCAGAGACAAGAGAGGCCAAGAAAACAAATGTAGAGATGAAAAGTAAGAGATTAAGTCCACATGTGGCATGGTGAAAACTCTTTATGCCTCTCTTCAGCACACACAGTATGTACAGCATGACTTCCCCAGTGGTCCCGTGGCTAAGAGGTCTTCCCTGGTGGCTCAGTGGTAAAGAATCCACCTGCAATGCAAGAGCTATAGGAGACACAAGTTCTATCCCTGGGTGGGGAAAATGCCCTGGAGGAGGGCATAGAAACCCACTCCAGTATTCTTGCCTGGAGAATCCTATAGAGGGAGGACCTTGACAGACTACAGTCAGTACAGTCGCAAAGAGCTGGACACGACTGAAATAACTTAGCATGCAGGCAGGCTAAGACACCTCACTCCCTATGCAGGGGCCTAGGTTCAATCCCTGGTCAGGGAACTAGATCCCACATGACATAATTAAAAGATCCCTTGTCTAGCCAAATAAATACAAATACAATGTATTTTTAAAAATAGAATGCATAGTATCTAGGTTTTGAAGTCCTAGGCTAAAAACAAGTGCAGGGAGTTCTGAAAGAAAAAAAAAAGAAAAAACATTAAATTAGTTTAGTAGTTGGTGTGATAGCTTACACTAACTACTTCACTTTAAATACTAAAAGGTCCATCTGCCAACACCTGCCTGGCAGTAGACATCATCCTTTTACACATTAAGTTTTTATACTACATAATTTTAAAACATTTATTGAAAACCAAGATATGCTAGGTATTTGAGGAAAACCTGTAATGCAAAAGAGATCAAGTTAAACATTAAGAAAAACTGCAGAGATGAGATAATTCAACACACAGAGAGGGAAAATATTTTAACCCTCCTGCTAATATCCTCAGATATTTTTTTAAAGTGACACTGCATGCTTTATAACAACAACAAAAAAAAGATGCGATGATAAAAGCAAGAATGGTTGGAAACTAAAATGATGATTTCTAAAATTAAAATCCAATAGAAAGTTTGAGAGACAAAAGGGAGAGAAATTTCCAGGATAGGAGGCAAAAAAGGAAAGAAATATGAGAGAAAAGGTAAGAGTTATAGAGGACCATTCCTAGAGGTAAAATTTCTTGCAGAAGTCCCACAAAGGAAGAACAAAGGACATGGAGAGAAGAAATTATGAAAGAAGTAATAAGACATTTCCCAAACCAAAGATTTCTGAAGTTCTAACATTGTTTATTCATTCATCTCTCCAGAGTCACTGAGATTGTTTCTATCTTTGGCTACTGTGAATAATGATAAGTATAGACGTAAAAGGTCCGTTTTCATTCCAATTCCAAAGAAAGGCAATGCAAAAGAATGCTCCAATTACCGCACAATTGCACTCATCTCACATGCTAGTAAAGTAATGCTCAAAATCCTCCAAGCCAGGCTTCAGCAATACGTGAACCGTGAACTCCCTCATGTTCAAGCTGGCTTTAGAAAAGGCAGAGGAACCAGAGATCAAATTGCCAACATCCGCTGGATCATGGAAAAAGCAAGAGAGTTCCAGAAAAACATCTACTTCTGCTTTATTGACTATGCCAAAGCCTTTGACTGTGTGGATCACAATAAACTGTGGAAAATTCTGAAAGAGATGGGAATACCAGACCACAGATGTGTATAAGAGACAGGTCCTAACTGTTGCTTCCTGACCTGCATACAGATTTCTCAAGAGGCAGGTTAGGTGGTCTGGTATTCCCATCTCTTTCAGAATTTTCCACAGTTTATTGTGATCCACACAGTCAAAGGCTTTGGCATAGTCGATAAAGCAGAAGTAGATGTTTTTCTGGAACTCTCTTGCTTTTTCCATGATCCAGCGGATGTTGGCAATTTGATCTCTGGTTCCTCTGCCTTTTCTAAAGCCAGCTTGAACATCAGGGAGTTCACGGTTCACGTATTGCTGAAGCCTGGCTTGGAGGATTTTGAGCATTACTTTACTAGCATGTGAGATGAGTGCAATTGTGCGGTAATTGGAGCATTCTTTTGCATTGCCTTTCTTTGGAATTGGAATGAAAACTGACCTTTTCCAGTCCTGTGGCCACTGCTGAGTTTTCCAAATTTGCTGGCAGATTGAGTGCAGCACTTTCACAGCATCATCTTTCAGGATTTGAAACAGCTCAACTGGAATTCCATCACCTCCACTAGCTTTGTTCGTAGTGATGCTTTCTAAGGCCCACTTGACTTCACATTCCAAGATGTCTGGCTCTAGAT
>SJYT01021601.1:171802-245994 GCA_006410635.1 Cephalophus harveyi
CCCTTGGACTGCAAGGAGATCCCACCAGTCCATTCTAAAGGAGATTAGTCCTGGGATTTCTTTGGAAGGAATGATGCTAAAGCTGAAACTCCAGTACTTTGGTCACCTCATGCAAAGATTTGACTCATTGGAAAAGACTCTGATGCTGGGAGGGATTGGGGGCAGGAGGAGAAGGGGACGACAGAGGATGAGATGGCTGGATGGCATCACTGACTCGATGGATGTGAGTCTGAGTGAACTCCGAGAGATGGTGATGGACAGGGAGGCCTGGCGTGCTGCGATTCATGGGGTCGCAAAGAGTCGTACACGACTGAGCGACTGAACTGAACTGAACTGATAGACGTACAAGTCTCCATTTGAGTTCCTGTTTTCAATTCTTTTTGATGTATACGTATGAATGGAAATGCTGGGTCATACTGTCACACTATGCTTAGCTTTTCGAGGGTTCTAATATCTCCATGTCCTGGCCAACATGTTACTGTCAGTCTTCTTTACTAGTAGGTCATCTAGTAGTCATCCTAGTAGATATAAGATGGCATCTTATTGCAGCCTCACTGTTTTATTCTCTTACTAGATACTTTAAAAGTTCCTTAACTAAACCATTCTTACTTTTATTATCCTCCTAGGGAAGAATTTATGAACGGTGTAAAAGCATTTGCCACATACATCCCCCAACATGCACACACATCTTTTGCGATATTTTCACCATTTAGTATTGTAATTCTGTATAATTTAAATGCCACATTGTTCTTTCTTCAAACCTCTTACTTTCACTGTCAATGTGATTTACATTTCTTCTCATAATTATAATTTTCTTTGGTCTCCATCACTTTCTGCATCTGTTCTTTCATGCAAGAGGGTTTTCTTTCTGCATGATGAATGATTTAGAGAATATTATTTATGCTTATCTCCTGTTGGAATAACTTTAATTTTCTCAAAAATATCATTTCTTTTACTATATTCTAAAAACATTAATTTTAATCTTACCTTCTTTATTGAAGTATATCTAGAAGAGTAGTTATTTTCTCAAGGCACCTTGGAGATAACATTTCACTGTTTTCTGAAGTTCTTGTCATTGAAATGTCAGTGTTGGGTTTAAGTGCAGTTTCTTCAAAGTTAATGTCTTTTTTGTTTGTTTGTTTTTGAAGAGAGATATCAGATACAGTGAGGGAACCTAACAAGATAAATTGAAGTCCCAGAAAAAAAAAGAGAAAGAAGGGATCTGAGACAATATTTTGAAGAGATGATCATTAATAGTCTACCAATTCAAGATGCCCTACAAAGCCTAAGCAAAATAAATCCTCAACTAAACACATCTTATAAAAATGAAACTTCAGTAAATCAAGACAGGGATTAAAAAATTAAACAAACAAACAAAAAACCCAAAATGATAGCATAATACATGTTCTTGTTGAGTGTACATGATACATTTACCAAGCTATATCAGTTATGTTCTGTGACATAAAACAAGTCAATAAATTCAGAAAGATTAAATTCATACAAAGCATCCTCTCAACTTAAAGTATTCTAAAGTTCAGTAACAGAAAGATATTTGAAAAAATCTCCCCAAATAATTAAAAGTTAAACACAACACATAAATAAACAATGGATCAAAGGTCACAAAAGAAAAAGTCTAATGCTATGGACTGAATGAAAACAGAACCACAATTATTCAAAAGTTATGGGATGCCATTAAAGCTATGTTTTCAAGGAAATACATAGCATCAAATGTTTATATTAGAATAGAAAAACTTTAATATCAATGACCTATTCTTCCAACTTAATAAACTACAAGAGCAACTTAAACTGAAAGCAAGCAGAAAGGAGGAAATAAAATTTGAAAAATTATAATAAGGCATGTGGGCAGTAGCTGGGGGCTGTGCGGCCCCCACAGGGCCACAGGCTACACAGCAGCTGGACCGGAGGCTCCCGTGGCTCCTTTGTTTCCCGTGGCAACAAGAATTTGTTTAAGAAATTTTCCTCAAAAGTCATTTAGTTCATGTCACTTTAGACTCCTCCAGACTAAGGTAGTTTCTCAAGTTTTCCTTGTTTTTGATGATTTTGACAAACTGAAGAGTTCAGTTCAGTTCAGGTGCTCAGTCGTGTCCAACTCTTTGCAACCCTATGGACTGCAGCACACCAGGCTTACCAGTCCATCACCAACTCCTGGATCTTGCTCAAATTCACGTCCATTGAGCTGGTGATGCCATCCAACCATCTCAGCCTCTGTCGGCCCCTTCTCCTCCTGCCTTCAATCTTTTCCAGCATCAGGGTCTTTCCAATGAGTTCTTTGCATGAGGTGGCCAAAGTATTGGAGTTTCAGCTTCAGCATCAGTCCTTCCAATGAATATTCAGGACTGATTTCCTTTAGGATTGACGGGTTTGATCTCCTTGCAGTCCAAGGGACTCTCAAGAGTCTTCTCCAACACCACAGTTCAAAAGCATCAATTCTTTGATGCTCATTTTTCTATATACTTTGAACTTTATACTTTGAAGAGTACTGGTTAGAAAAATGTTTTAGTATGAAGGTCTTTCCTTGGGATCTCTACTTCCAAATCATTCAGGTTGGAATTACTAACAAAGCACACTTCAAAGAAAACGAAGGAGGAGGATCATGAGCACTAAAGACCCAGGATGGCCTCCTTTATAAAGCACAGACAGAGTCTCTGGACACTTCTGATGTGAGCCAAGAGATCTGTAACCTGAATGTGGGGTTTCCAAAGTGTCTCTGACTTTAGACCTTTCAGCCTGCTGTGTGTATTGGAAGACAACTCTTTTTGCTGAGCAGAATGAGCACAGGATTTAACCATCTTACAGAAAAGCACTGTCCATGTGAGGCACCATTTGATGTCTCAGTAGACCCTGAGGAGTGTGTTGCCTATAGTGTTTGCTGAGACAAAACGAAGCTCCATCTGAGACTGGTTAGTTACTGGCAGTTGCTGATTGTGGACCCCAGATGAAAAAGAAGACTACATACAAAATGATTTAAGGGAATCTACTGCTGCTGCTGCTGCTAAGTCGCGTCAGTCGTGTCCGATTCCGTGCGACCCCATAGACGGCAGCCTACCAGGCTCCGCCGTCCCTGGGATTCTCCAGGCAAGAACATTGGAGTGGGTTGCCATCTCTTCTCCAATGCATGAAAGTGAAAAGTGAAAGTGAAGTTGCTCAGTCACATTGGACTCAGCGACCCCATGAACTGCAGCCTACCAGGCTCCTCTGTTCACGGGATTTTCCAGGTAAGAGTACTGAAGTGGGTTGCTATTGCTTTCTCTGAAGGGAACCTACAGCCTCCTCTAATAAAATCTGAAATTTTATTAGATTTCTAATAAAAAATCTGAAATCTGCTGTGCATTCAAATCTGTGTGGACTCAATCAGGAGGCACTCAAAAAGCAAATAACAGTATGACCAAAACAAAAGGAGAAATGACTGGTTGAGTTGACAAAGTGGTAGAAAAAGAAAACAAACCCCTCATGGATGATGACATCTCTCCTAAAGAGGATCTGCTGCGTTGGAATGAGTGTAAATGATCTAGATTTTGCTAGTGCATTTTTGGAGGAGCACACACTGGAATATGAATGTGAACTGCTAGAAGATAAATTAGAGGCAGAGAGAAGAGGTGATAAAAAGGAAACAAGTTAACTTGTTTCAGAATGTGAATTAGTAAGCCTGTGAGACATTAGCTCTGCTAATAAACTTCTTTTGTGAAGTTAAACTGATGAAGAACAACAGGTGCCATTAAAATCTCTACTATTTTAGACCTACCATATGATCCTGCCATCCCAATCCTGGGCTTATATCCAGAGAAAACCATAATTTACAAAGATGCATGCACCCCAGTGCTAATGGTGGCACTATGTAAAACAGCCAAGGCATTGACAAGCAACCTAAATGGCCATCAACAGGAGAATGGATAAAGAAGATGTGGTGTAAATATAAATGGACTATTATTCAGCCATTAAAAACAATGAATTAATGCCATTTGCAGCAACATGATGGACCTAGAGATCATCATACAAGTGAAGTGAGCCAGACAGAGAAAGACAAATACCAGATGATATCACTTATATGTAGAATCTTTAAAAAAATGATACAAATGATCTTATATACAAAACAGAAATAGACTCACAGACATAGAAAAGAAACCTGTGGTTACCAATGGGGAAAGGGAAGGGGGAATAAATGAGCAGGAGCTTGAGATTAACATATATATACTACCACATATCAAGTAGATAAACAATAAGGACTTACTGTATAGCACTGGAAACTGTACTTGATATTCTGTACTAACTTACAAGGGAAAAGAATCTGAAAAAGAATATATATGTGTATATAACTGAATCACTTTGCTGTATACCTGAAACCAAACACATTATAAATCAATTGTATTTCAATTTAAAAAAGTCTGTACTATGTTTATGTCTATGTACTGTCATTACTTTACACATATTATGAACTCCACTATGGAAAACAAATTTTTTTAATTTTCCAGATAGAAAAAAAATAAGAGCAGAAATCAATGAAATAGAAAATAAAAACAAAAAAGAAAAGTGAGTGACATCTAAAGCTAGTTCTTTGAGAATGTCAGTAATACAGATAAACCAGTAACCAGACTGTTAATGATTAATATAAATAAGAGAGAAGAAATAAATTGTCAATAACAAGAATGAGAGAGAGGACATCACATTAGAGCCACACATTGACTTCCTTGTTTTAGAACTACCCTAAAGAAAACATGAGGTCCAGACGGCTTCACTGGTGAATTCTACAAAACACTTAAGGAACAAATAATACCAGTTCTATAAACAAACTCTTGTAGAAAATAGATGACTGAGTGTTACAGCTCTTTTGGAATTTGTCTAGCAGGTTTTCCAGTTTGTACTGGAAAGCCAAAAAAAGAAAATAGGTGATTGAATGTAACTCAACTCATTCTATGGGGCCAGCATTGCCCTAAATCAACGCTAAATATATTAAAAGGAAATTTAGAACAATATCCCTCATGAAAATAGGTGCAAAAATCCTTAACAAAATTTTAGTAAATCAAATTTGGTGATACATAATCATGGATACTATATCATGGCTTAATCACAAGAATGCATGGTTTATATAATAATACAAAAATCAGTGAATGTAATTCATATTTTCACACTATGAAAGAAAAGCTAGATGATTATTTCAAATGATCCAGAAAAAAATCGACAAAATTCAATATCCATTCATGATAACTCACAGCAAATGAAAAATGGTTGGGGGAACCTTTCTCAATCTAGAAAAAAAATCTATAAAACACCTACAGCTAATATCATCCTTAATAGTGAAAGACAAATGACTTTCCCCTTAAAATAAGGAACAAAGAAAGCACTATCACAGGCTGAATTTCCCTCTGCCCTTGCAATTAGAGCCCATAATTCCCTTTCTGTCTCAATGAAATTATGTTTATATCCCCTACTAGAGGGGGATAATTAAATTTAATAATTTAATTAATTTAATAATAAATTATTATTTAATAAATTTAATAATTTAATTAATCCATTTATCCTCTAACCATACTGTGACCTTCTAAAGGTCTTTTGTTTTACTCAGTTTTGTATAAATATTTGTTGAATAATTCAATTAAGAGTTGTAAAGGGGGGCTTCCCTGGTGGTCCAGTGGTTGGGAATCCACCTTGCAATGCAGAGGACTCCGCTTTGATCTCTGGTTGGGGAGGATCCCACATGCTGCGGGGCAACTAAGCCTGTGCATCGCAACTACTGAAGTTCACATAGCCAGAGCTCCACAACAAGAGAAACCACCACGATGAGAAGCCTGCACACTGTGACTAGAGAGTAGCCCCTGTGCTCTGAAACTAGAAAATGCCCAAGCAGCAACAAAGACTCAGCACAAAAATAAACTTAAAAAAAAAAAAGAGTTGTAAAGGGTCTTAAGGATCATCTAGTTCAGTCATCTTATTTTCCGCCAGAGTCAAGTAAACCCTACAGAGATCAGATAACTTTCCAATATCCCAGAACAATTTAGTTAGTAGTAATAATCTATTCTGTTTTTTCACCTAAGAGGTACCATCTCCTCGAACTGATCATTAAGTCTACTTCACTCACATTATAAATGAGATAATTATGGCTGAGAAAGTTTAAATTACTTGACCATGGTCAATATTAAGTGTTAAGCAGTACACAAAGGCAAAATGATTCATGTTAAAAATATTTTCCACTGCTTCACCTTTGGTTTACGCAACAAAACCTGTCTTAACAATGAGACAGTGATGCAATCTAAAATTCTGAAAATGAATTTTCAATGTGAAATACACACTAATTCTTTGCCATAAGTGCAGGCTTATTTATATTTTTAAAGTAATTACTTATTTTTGGCTGTCCTGGGTCTTCGTTGCTGCATGGACTTTCTCTAAATAGTGTGAGCAGGGGCTACTCTCCCGTTTTGGTGCCCAGGCTTCTCACTGTGGCTGTCCTGTTGTGGAGCATGGGCTCCAGGGCACACAGGCTTCAGTAGCTGCAGCACATGGACTCAGCAGCTGTGGCACGCGGGCTCCAGGGCAGGGTGCTCAATAGTTTTATCACAGGGGCTTAGCTGCTCCGTGACATGTGGGATCTTCCCAGGTTGGGGATTGAACCTGTGTCTCCAGCACTGGCAGGCAGACTCATTGTCACTGAGCCACCAGAGAAGCCCTAAGTGCCACTTTAAATGAACCATATTTTATTACATTTACTTATGTGTTTAAACATTCCCAGTCCTATTCTCTAATAGTATTTGCAAGAGTTTACATGAACACATGTAATATCAGGATAGAAACCTAAATAGAATTAGACTGTAGAGAACCAGTGAAAAATAAATGAGGATAGGAAAATTTACCCAGAGATAGTTGTGATACAGAAATACATACCATAGAATATTGGACAAATTCTAAATAAGAGCCACAAATCTAGCTTTAGATTCCTTTCGGCCAAAGGCAATAGGGAAATACAATCAGCTACAAGATTCACAAGTATCAACAAGGTAATATAGCTCAGAAGAATCAGGAATCTTCCTTATGTTGAGACTAGAAACAAACATTATTATTAAAAGATAATATTAAAGGAGCACTGTGTGACAGTAAACAGCATCCTTAATAACAGCATCCTTAGAGGCTTCCCTGGTGGCTCAGAGGTTAAAGCATCTGTCTGGAATGCTGGAGACCCGGGTTCGATCCCTGGGTCAGGAAGATCCCCTGGAGAAGGAAGTGGCAACCCACTCTAGTACTCTTGCCTGGAGAATCCCATGGAGGGTGGAGCCTGATAGGCTACAGTCCATGGGGTCGCAAAGAGTCGGACACGACTGAGCGACTTAAAAAGAAAAAGAAAGAAAATAACATACCTATAATGATTACCATGGTGAATTTCATGAAAAGAAAGAAGCTGAGGAGGTCACACACACACACATACACATCGGATGATAGTTCTGTTTCTCTGGAGAACCCTGACATACATCCAAATTTAAGAGTGATTACATTAACTATTACTGTATTAAATATTTCAGGTAAAAGAAATGACTGTCAGCCTAGATTAAACAAACAAAGCCAACTGTATGTTAGTTAGAAAAGCACATTTAAGAAACACACAATAAAGGCTGAAGGCAAAGCTTTGTAAACACTAGCCAAGAGACAGCTGCGGCTGCTGCTGCTAAGTCGCTTCAGTCGTGTCCGACTCTGAGCGACCCCAGAGACGGCTAATACGGTATTAAAGGGGAAAAAAAACCCATTAAAGAAAAAAGGCTCACTTAACAATGATTGAGATTTAACAACTGTACTTCTGCATGCACCAAAACCAAAGCTTTAAAATATATAAAGTAACCTTTGACATCTCTACAAAGAAAATCAACAAATCCACATTCTTGGAAAAATTTTAACCCACCTCTCACAGTGGGCTTCCCTGGTGGCTCAGAGGTTAAAGCGTCTGCCTCCAATGTGGGAGACCTGGGTTCGATCCCTGGGTTGGGAAGACTCCCTGGAGAAGGAAATGGCAACCCACTCCAGTATTCTTGCCTGGAAAATCCCATGGACGGAGGAGCCTGGTGGGTTACAGTCCACGGGGTCGCAAAGAGTCGGACACGACTGAGCGACTTCACCTCACCTCACCTCACAGTAATTAATATAACAGGCAGACAGAAAATCAGTAAGGACATAGAAGATCTGAACTATGTATTTGTAACAAATACAAACATTTGTTTTTGCTTGAACTATTTGTATTTTGTAAGGGACTAGATCTGATAGACAGACTGCCTGATGAACTATGGACCGAGGTTTGTGACATTGTACAGGAGACAGGGTTCAAGACCATCCCCATGGAAAAAAAAATGTAAAAAAAGCAAAATGGCTGTCTGAGGAGGGCTTACAAGTAGCTGTGAAAAGAAAAGAAGCGAAAAGCAAGGAGAAAAAAAAGATATCCCTATTTGAATGCAGAGTTCCAAAGAATAGCAAGAAGAGATAAGAAAGCCTTCCTCAGAGACCAATGCAAAGAAATAGAGGAAAACAACAGAATGGGAAAGACTAGAGATCTCTTCAAGATAATTAGAGATACGAAAGGAACATTTCATGCAAAGATGGGCTCCATAAAGGACAGAAATGATATAGACCTAACGGAAGCAGAAGATATTAAGAAGAGGTGGCAAGAATACACAGAAAAACTGTACAAAAAAGATCTTCACGACCCAGACAATCACGATGGTGTGATCACTCACCTAGAGCCTGACATCCTGGAATGTGAAGTCAAGTGGGCCACAGAAAGCATCACTATGAACAAAGCTAGTGGAGGTGATGGAATTCCAGTTGAGCTATTTCAAATCCTAAAAGATGATGCTGTTAAAGTGCTGCACTTAATATCCCAGCAAATTTGGAAAACTCAGCAGTGGCCACAGACTGGAAAAGGTCAGTTTTCATTCCAATTCCAAAGAAAGGCAATGCCAAAGAATGCTCCAATTACCGCACAATTGCACTCATCTCACATGCTAGTAAAATAATGCTCAAAATTCTCCAAGCCAGGCTTCAGCAATACGTGACCCGTGAACTCCCTGATGTTCAACCTGGTTTTATAAAAGGCAGAGGAACCACAGATCAAATTGCCAACATCCGCTGGATCATGGAAAAAGCAAGAGAGTTCCAGAAAAACAGTTGACTCATTGGAAAAGACCCTGATGCTGGGAGGGATTGGGGGCAGGAGGAGAAGAGGACGACAGAGGATGCAATGGTTGGATGGCATCACTGACTCGATGGACATGAGTTTGAGTAGACTCCGGGAGCTGGTGATGAACAGGGAGGGGTGGCATGCCACGATTCATGGGGTTGCAAAGAGTCGGACATGATTGAGCGACTGAACTGAACTAAACTATGTATTTGTATGGAACAAGCATTTTGTTATTTTCAGAGGGGACACTTATCTGATTTACCTCCTCTGTCATTACCTGAAGAGCTCCATTAGGAGAAGGATACAATGATCCAACTATAGCCAACAGTAAATATGGAGGTCAAGCAAGGATATTTCATGATATAAAAGGTTTTAATGCCTACCTGAGGGCTTCCCTGGTGGCTCAGTTTGTGAAGAATCTGCCTGCAATGCAGGAGACCCACGTTCAATCCCTGGGTTGGGATATGCCCTGAAGGAAATGGCAACCCACTCCAGTATTCTTGGCCTGGGAAATCCCAAGAGGAGCCTGTAGGAGACAGTCCAAGGGGTCGAGAAGACTTGGGCATGACTTAGCAACGAAACCACCACCACAAAGGCCTACTTGAAAGTAGGAGTAAGGAACAATTGACTTCAGGCAGGAAGATGGTAAACAGAGAGTAAGATGTCTCAAAAATAAAAAAGAGTGAATAGTATAAATTGGGGCTTAGCGTTAGGAGGAAGGAAAAAACACTCTTTTCGGGGAATGCAAATAAACTTGGATGGAAAATAGATGTTACAGAAAAGAGTGCAATAGGTTTGGAATCATCCTAGATTTTCTATTTACTAACTTTATGTTTTAGACTACTTATTGACATTTTTCTTTAAATTAAAACATTCTTTTTTTACTGCACAGCACATGGGATCTAAGTTCCCTGACCAGGGATCAAACCCAGGCCTGCTGCATTGGAAGCTGGAGTTTTAACCACTGGATCAACTGAGAAGTCCCTTATTAACATTTTTGAACCTCAGTTTTCTCTTTCATAATATAAGGATCATTCTATCATCCCTACAAGGGTTAACTTTTCCTACTATAGGCTTTCAGAACACTGTATATTTCTTTCATCCCCCTAGCTACATTTGCAATTTTAGATGTGTTTTCATGATTGATGATGTCTTTAAAAAGACATCATCAATAAAAGATTATGCCTTAAAAGGCTGAGTGCCAAAGAATTGATGCTTTCGAATTGTGGTACTGGAGAATTGTGGTACTCCTTGGACAGCAAGGAGATCAAACCAGTCAATCCTAAAGAAAATCAACCCTTAATATTCATTGGAAGGAGTGATGCTGAAGCTGCAGCTCCAAGACTGTGGCCACCTAATGTGAAGAGTGGATTCATTGAAAAGGACCCTGATGCTGGGAAAGATTGAGGGAAGGAGGAGAAGGGGGCAACAGAGGATGAGATGGTTAGATAGCATCACCAAATCAATGGGACATGAATCTGAGCAAACTCCTGGAGATAGTGAAGGACAGGGAAGCCTGGCGTGCTGCATGCAGTCCATGGAGTCACACAGAGTTGGACATGACTTTCCAACTGAATAACAACAACATGGGGTTTTTCCCCCCAAATTAATTTGAATTACTTCAAACTTATAAAAAATATAAATAGTATACAGTGAACAACCTTCTGCCCTGCATCTGCTGCTGCTGCTGCTGCGTCGCTTCAGTCGTGTCCGACTCTGTGCGACCCCATAGATGGCAGCCCACCAGGCTCCGCTGTCCCCTGCATCTAGATTTCCTAATTGTTAATTTTGCCTAATTTTGTCACATTCATCTCCCCAATTATTAACATCTTGCCACAGTTATTGTAACTTATTTGTATGTTCTCTCTCTTCTTCTCTCTCACACTGTGCTCCCGCCCACCTTTTCCATTTGAAAATAAATTGCAGACAGAACTACATGTCACTTCTAAGAACTTTAGCAAGTATCTCCTAAGAACTTGGACATTCTAAAAAATAACCATGATATAACACTCCAGATATTTATCATTGATACCATAATACAATCTAACACAAAACCAAATTTCCCAGTTGTCCATTTAGCAGCTTTTTCAGTCTTTGATCCAGGATCCAAACAACAGTGATAGATAAAATTTAGTTACCATATTTCTTTTTTATTCAAGAAGTGCCCTACTATTTTTACTTTCACGATACAGTCAGAACCTCCATAGCCATGGATTCAACCGATGCTGGATCAAAAACATTCCCCCCCAAACTTGAGAAATTTCCAAAAAGCAAAACTGGAATTTTACATGTACTGATAACTCTTTATATAGCATTCACATTGTATTTAAAATTATGTATACATCATTGGCATTGTAGTAGATATTATTGGGGAAGGAAATGGCAACCCACTCGAGTGTTCTTGCCTGGAGAATCCCAGGGACGGGGGAGCCTGGTGGGCTGCCGTCTATGAGGTCACACAGAGTCGGACACGACTGAAGCAACTTAGCAGCAGCAGCAGATATTATAAGTAATCAAAAGATGATGTAAGAGATGCAGGAGGATGTGCACAGGTTATATGCAAATATGCGTGTGTTAAGTTGAGTCCGACTCTTTGTGGCCCCATGGACTGTAGCCTGCTAGGATCCTCTTTCCATGGGATTTCCCGGCAAGAATACTGGGGTGGATAGCCATTCCCTGCTTGAGGGGATCTTCCCTACTCAGGGATCGAACTGACATTACCTGTGGCTCCTCCTGCCTGTATTGGCAGATTCTTTACCACTGAATCACCTAGAAAGTGCAAATACACAAATACAGATTCAAATGGTAAAGAATCTGCTTCCAACGCAGGCGACACGGGTTCAATTCCTGGGTTGGGAAGATCCTGCGGTGAAGGGATAGGCTTCCCACTCCAGTATGCTTGGGCTTCCCTGATGGCTCAGACAATAAAGAATCTGCTTGAAATCTGGGAGACCTGGGTTTGATCCCTGGGTTGGGAAGATGCTCTGGAGAAGTGAATGGCAACCCACTCCAATATTCTTGCCTGGAGAATTCCCATGGACAGAAGACCCTGGCAGGCTACAGCCCATGGGGTCACAAAGAGTCAGACATGACTAAGCACAACATGATACCATTTTATATAAAGGATTTGAGCATCTGCAGATTTGAGTATCTGAGGAGTTCCTGGAGCCAGTCCCCCACTGATACCAACAGACAACTGCACTGCTTTGAGAATCCAGAACAGTTATTTTGTGCAATGTTCTACTGTAGATTTGTCTGATTGATTCTTACAATGAAGTTAAACATTCTTGACAATTTGGCAGGTGATGTGTCCTCCAGTCATTCAGATCTGAAAGTACAGGTCACCATTTTAAGATAACTCCACTGTCAGATTTTTTTAAAGACAAAAATTCATTTATCAACAGATAACATGATCTTTGGGTTAATATAGCCTAGAGTGTATTAAAAACCAGAGACACCACTTTGCAGACAAAAGTCTGTCTAGTCAAAGCTATGGTTTTTCCAGCAGTGATGTATAGATGTGAGAGTTAAACTATAAAGAAAGCTGAGCACCGAAGAATTGATGCTTTTGAACTGTGGTGTTGGAGAAGACTCTTGAGAGTCCCTTGGACTGCAATGAGATCCAACCAGTCAATCCTAAAGGAAATCAACCCGGAATAGTCATTGGAAGGATGGATGCTGGAGCGAAGCTCCAATACTTTGGCCACCTGATGCCAAGAGCAGACTTACTGGAAAAGACCCTGATGCTGGGAAAGACTGAGGACATGAGGAGAAGAGGGTGACAGAGAATGAGATGGTTGGACGACGTCATCAACTCATCTGAGCTTGAGCAAACTCCAGGAGGCAGTGAAGGACAGCGAAGCCTGGGTGTGCTATAGTCCATGGGGTCCCAGAGTGGAACACAACTGAGTGACTGAACAACCACAAATGTAACCCCCCTTTACAAGTGTCCACAGAAGGTGAAAGCAATGTGTTGAGTGGAAAAGACACTGGCATGAGAACTGAGGTTTAGAGCCAATTCCGTCAGTAATTAATTGTGGGTCCTTAGGTAAACTCCAAAAAACTTCATGGATTAAAAAGAGAGAAAGAGAGGGGATTGAGCCAAAAGATTCCTAAAGATCCTTTGAATTCTAATACTCTATGACTGTGAGTCAACTTATAATAGAGACAGAGGTGGATTTTTGAATCAGGAGACCGGATTTCAGCACCAGTTCAGCCACATACCAGCTATGTGAAAATGTACAAACCAGTTAATCTCTCTAAGCCTTACAGAGATTTTCCTCACAGGGTACAGAAGGATTAGGGGTTATTACAAGTCATATAAACCATAAATACTTACCTGACAAGTATTATTGTATAATGTCCAGTTTTTCTCTTTTTGCTCTAATTAGCTAATGAGAAAAGGCAATCTAAAGCGACCCAGACTTCATCAATTTGAATTTTTAAAACCAGGAAATGCCAAGAATTAAGAATTAAGCGTCATATTCTGTTTATGGAGTTTATAGAATAGTTTTAATCCATAAATGCTTTTGATTTGATGATTAATCATATTGGCTAAAGTTACTTGTACAGCGTAGTCCCTCATAAGAAGATGGTCATTGTTCCTGGAAGCCCAAATTATGACGGGAGAAAACAGTGAACAGGGTATACGAGAATGGTAACAAGTACTTACAAACCAAATTCATTTTTCAGTAATCAACTTTGTGTTGAGCCGCCAGGACCTCTGGAGATGACAACAAACTAAGGCTAGTGCAGATGGGAAGGTGCCCTGTTTTGTTTTGTGTTTTCAGTGAGATGGGCAGCCGCAGAATAAACTAAACCTCCTTGGGAAAAAAAGGCATGTTTTCCCAGGAGACGTCCCAAGAGTGGGACGTCACACAGGCCAGCCCTATATATTCTTTATATTAACCGCTCTCGAGTTCCTTTCCTGCCTTTGAACGGAACTCTGGGAACCTAGTTCTTTCGCGTACGGTGGCCACATTTTTCCGATTATTCAGCAGAACCGGTAAAGTGTTTCCCTGGAAAAGGTTTAGGGCAAGGACACGCCCCTTGGTTCGGGTTGAGTAACGCGCGAACTATCTATGACGAAGAGTGCCTGGCGCACTGCTATTGCTCAAGACTCGAGACGTTGCCAGAAAATGTGTAACGAAGCGGCGGAGGAACGGCGGCACGGCAGACGTTGGTGCGGTTGAACGCGCCCGATCTCCCAGTCCTAGCAAGGGGTCGCACCGCCCAGGTGGCCGCGATCCGCTCCCCGGCGCGCGCCGAGCGCCTTCCCGTCTCCACCCCGTTAGTGCGCACGCGCGCTGTCATCCGGGTGCTGGTGGCGGCCGCAGGTTGCGCCGGGGTGGCGAACAGGGGGCGGGGCCTGCGGCTCATTGTGCGCAGGGCTGCGCGGCGCCGGCGGCCGGCGAGGCCTGAGTCGAAGTTGGAGCCGCTGCCGCCGCCCTGCAGTTCACTCGCTGCCTTGGCAGCGCGCCGCTCTTCTAAAATGGCTGCCGCTACCGGTGCTGTGGCAGCCTCGGCCGCTTCAGGTCAGGCAGAAGGTAAAAAGATCACCGATCTGCGGGTCATCGATCTCAAGTCCGAGCTGAAACGGCGGAACCTGGATATCACCGGAGTCAAGACCGTGCTCGTTTCCCGACTCAAGCAGGTGAGGCCCGGCGAGGTCCGGGAAGGCGAGCTTAGGCCGCGCCTCGGAGCCCCCACTCCCGCCGCAGCCCCTGGCCGCTCAGCCTCCCGGGCCCACGGTGCGGTGCGGTGGGGAGGTCCCGGGCGTCGCCCGCGCGCGCGCGGAGAGAGTGAGGACCCTCCCGCAGCACCCCCGCCCCCGCGCGCCGGGCCGGGCCTGCCAGGGGCCCGCGAGCCGCCCGGGACTGGCCGCCGTAGCCGAGCGCGCCTCTGCCTCCCCCGGGACGTCCCCGCCAGGCTGCCGAGGGCTGCGGCCGGCCGGCGCGGCCTCCCAAGGGCGATCGTGGAGCCCCGGGAGGCGCTCGGTCCCCAGTCTTTAGAGATGGTGAGCGCGTGCATTTCTTGGCCTCGTAGGGACTGGTTACTTTGGTGACTTCTGCAAAGTTACCGTTTAATTGTGCCCAACCGTTTTCTCCCCATACTAGCGGGGAATTGGTAGTGGGATTTGATGGGTGGGTAAGAGAAAGGTTTGTCCGCTGGGTTTCCAGTTTTTGCATTAGCACAATAATTTGCTTTTTCTTCCCTGATTATCTTTTAGGTTTGAGTGAACGTTGGAATTATAGTAGAGGAGAACTAAGTTTGCATTATAGACATTAGGGAAGCTCCTTTTAGTTCTCTACTTTTCGTAGCTAGCAACTTTTCTGCAATTGAGAATATTTAGAGTTTTGTTCAGTATGATAATATGTGATAGTTAATTTTCTCGACTAGGTAAAGTGTAAAGCTCCATGTGATTTTTCTACCTAATGATATTTCCTCCTGAAAGTTTCTCTCACTTGTGTAGTTTAATTGCTCCTTTGTGAAGTTGGTTTATGAAATGACTGGCAATTCTAATGTCTTGAGGCTTGAGGTTTGCTAATTTTTTTTTTCATTTCGTTTTTATAAAATAAGTTTAGATAGACTGTGTAGCATATTAACTTCTCTTTCTAATGTAGGCTATTGAAGAGGAAGGAGGCGATCCAGATAATATTGAATTAACTGTTTCAACTGATACTCCAAACAAGAAACCAACCAAAGGCAAAGGTTGTTACGAGTTATAAACATATTTTAAAATATATTTTGGTTATATAACTTGCCTCTGCTCTTATGCCACTTGCCCTGTTGATATAGTGCTACTCTTTGCTATTTCCCTCTGGCACTCTGCCTTGTTGGGTCAAGGAAGAAAAGTACTGTTGCCAGGCTTTGGGTGACTAGTAGCCCTTAAGATTTGGCTGAAGTTGTCCTGAAAGTGAAACCAGTTCTTTATTGCTTCCGAATAAATTACAAAGTCAAGTTTCATAATATTTCTTCCTTCATAGTGTGAAGACCTGAAGAATAAAATATGGTTTAAAACATGTCTACCTTGCCCCACAATTGGCAGAGTATTGATGGAATTCCTACCAAATCTTTCACCTTGGCTCCTTGCTGTTTTCTCTAGTATGTTAAAATTTTATAACCTTTGTGTTTACTATTTTGTTTGTCTTGGTGAACTTAATTTGCATTTAGGCCATTATACATTCTAATTTTCAGTAAAACTCAAAAAGACCTCACCAATCATACTAACAAGGTAGGGGAAAAAGAATCCAAAAATCCATGACTAATTAGCTTTAAAAAAAAGTTTTAACTCACAGGGATATATATATTAAAGATTTCAATTTTCTAACTTTTAAACTAGGCCAGAATATATTTCTCGGATATGGTGATTTAGTGAATAGGTAAAGGTGGTTTTAAATTAACATTGTAACAATGTAAGTGGGGCTTAGATATGTTTAAAAGGTTCTAGTTGGTGAAATCCTTATTTGAATAACTACGAATTTCTCGCTTTGTCCCATACGGACAGTGTTAGAGGGTGGGCATTGTGTGGGTATCTGAATCCTGGTACCTACCTACAATTTCCTTGCAGCTGCAGCATTTTAAAAACCTAACACTCTTTACTGCTTGAAGTGATCAGTTTGCTACACTCTGCTCTAGACCAGACTGATTGCAACTACAGTAAAATGGTTGAATGGAATAACGTTGAAAAGAAGGGAATAGTCAAGTTTGAGCTTAAGCAATCTGTATGAGTATCAGGACCAAGGACATCTTAATGGTATCTCTTTATGTGAGTTTTCCTACCTTTGCAAGAGTCTCCTGTTTGTGCCAAAGGAAATTAAAAAGGGCTAAGAAGCATTTCCAGGATAGGATGGGAATGACTGGTGGAAATGGAGTTTACAGGAGTTAGAAAATTACCTTGAAGATATGTGGCTTTCAATTAATTCTTGCTCAGTATATCACTTTGAGAGATACATTTCCCTGTGCTTCGAGAAGCATGTTGAGAAGCCTCTACCGACAAACCCAGAGGCAATTTCAAAATGAGGAAGCATAAAAAAATTCAGGAATAAGTACATCAGGAATTAACCCTGTTTCTTATAGTGATTTCTTATAATGATTTTGATTCATGTCATTTATTTAGCACATTGTGGTAGTTTGATAGATGTTGTATGTTCACTATGGTCCCAAGTTATTCAAGCTGATTAATGACTTAGCATGTAAAGTAAATCTCATTTATTTATTTTCACCTACTTTTAATTTCTGTGTGTATCCCTTCCTTTTTTAGTCATTAGGAACTTCATCTTACCGTTAGAAATAAATTCAGCAATAAACCACTTTAAGAAGTTTTTTAGTATGTACATATGTATATATGTGTATGTGTATAAAATAAGTATGTTAATTTTTTCCTCTTGTATGGATTATAAGGATACTTGAAATTTAATTTTTCCATAATCCTGATGTTAAGGTATCTTGTGATATTTAGTTAGGAGTTGCAATATTAATTATTTGTCTGCAGCAGACTACAACTGAGTACTTCATCAGACTCATTCTGGGACATGTGTGATAAATAGTTCTTGTCTCCTTGAGGTCCATTTATCATTGTTCTCAAAATCCTATGAATTACAAAGAATAAAATGTAAACCCCAAACTAAGAACGTGGTTTGAATTATAGTTAAGATGCTTATAAATAAGATTATTTTAAATTTTAAGTTTAGAAATAACTTTTAGGCATCAAGTTTGAATAGGGAAACTTTAAATATATCAGTAATTAACAGATTTTTAAAATGAAATATTTTTCTAAAATAAGGTTCTTTTTGCCACATCTTATTTCACTTAGTATCTGTCTTGAAAGTAATTTTATCTTGATAATATTACTTTTCTTTCAGTGGGTCTACTTCTTTTTTATAAAAGTGGAAAATTTACTAGACCATCTGTGTCTCTTAATTCTGAAATTTAATAATAATATGTAACCAGGAGCCAGAAGAAAAATTCATTCTGTTGAGCTAAAATAGATGTGTAAGAAAGGAACAGGAAAGCTCATAGTTCCTCAGTTAGTATAGATTTCTTCAGCTGAGCATACTAAAATAAAATAGGAAAAGAATAAAGAAAGGGTTTACTTAGAGGCAGTCATGTAGACAAGAGCAAGATAAAACATTTAATAGCTTGTTAGACAGAATAAATAATCCTTATGATGATGTGGCTTAATGTAGCAAGTAAAAGTTAAATGGTGTTGAATGATAAGATGAGAGAAGCTTCATGGGTCTTAACATTTCTTAGGTGAAATATTAAGCTTGTTCTCTTACAAGTGCAGAGTCCCTGTTTCTTAAGAAAATTTTTTGTGTTAAAATGATTGTGTTTTAACAGATAAAAGGAAAAGGAATCTGCATTCTTAAGTATTTTGTGGGATATTTAAAAAATACTGTTATTATAAGCACAAACTCACAAATTTGTAACAAATGTTGATACTGTTATAGTGAGTCCAAATATTTATGACTAACATATTTGTAAAAATCTATCTGCTTGTAGTTGTTACGGTGAAATTTGTAGCTTAGATTGGTTCTCACTTCTGAACCTTTTCTCATTCTCTTTGCTATGTAGAAGAAAGCTTCACCGGTGAGATTTATGGTCATTATTTGGGTGTGTGTTAGAAAGCGGTTAAACAGGTAGAACTAACTCCTCATTAGCCTCTTTTACAGATTATAGATGTAAACTTTCTTTTGGTTCACTTGTAAATAGCATATCATTCTTTTGGATTTTCAGCCTTTAGAGTCACCTAAACTTTGGCAAAAGTTACTTAAAGTAGTTAATCAGTGCAGTATTCAGAAGTATATATAGTCAGTATTTAACTGAATTGAAACTCACAATACTTTTAAGTTTTTAAAAATCTGATTTGTTCCCACTATAGAGTATATTTTTGGGTTACAGGTTTATCCAGACATAGTGCCTGATTATGTGTGTAAAGTACCATACTCAGTATACACAATCAGTATAATTAATTACATGTTTACTCTGTTAAGCTTTCTAAAATTTGTATGCCAAATAAAAATATAGTAATCAACCACATAAAATGAATTTAATATAGTATCATAGTAAACTGTAACGTTTTTTAACTGTAGTATGTTTGGATGTTAAGGAAATTTTAATCAGAACTGTGGCATTGAGAAGCATTCTGAGGCCAAAAGTGTCAAATGTGTTTTGGGTACCTACTGGGCTAGCTCTGTGAGGGTAAGGACAGTCTTTTATTTACATTAGTTTCTGTAATGCCTAGCAGCTCACTTTGCATATAAGAGGTGCTCAGAAAATACTTATTGAATGAATACCAAGGATCATATGATGACTTTCTTAACAACTGCTTTGAAAAATACGTCTTTTGGTGATTACTTTAACTGCATATTTATTTCTTTGTAGGAAGCACCGAATCAGAGATTAATAGTCTTTACTATCTTCTATATGATTTTTCTTTTCAAGGTGCCTTTCTCAAAAACACTAGTGGCTTCTCCTTAAACACAGATATGTAAAATACACTTACTTTTAGAACACATGAATGATGGGCACCTGCCTTTTCTCCCTTACCACGTTGTTGCTGTGTTGGAAAGCCTCATAACTTCTGCTAGAATATTGTCTGACCTCAAAAGTTGTGTATGTCATTTTCATTTCACAAAATCAGGCAGCTTTACCTCTGTTCTTAAAACCAGCATTTGAACTATGCAGTTGTATATGGTGGATTATGTTTATTATCAAAGTACTTTTTTACTTTTATTGTGTCAAATATGGTGTGTATCAAGAATCTTGGTGGAGAGATAGGTAAAATTTTCTAGTACTTTAAGAAAATGTCTTTCTCCCATGTCATTCACCTTCCAGGCATTTTGAATCAAGTGTAGAAGATTCTGACTTTCTCTTTCATGAACTCATGTCAAATGAAGTGTGAATTGTCTAGGAATTAGAGGAAAAAGCAATCATTATTACCAGTTGGTGGCATCAGAAATGACTTTAATGAAGAGGTTGAATAATGGCGTAGGGTTTAAGGCTGAAATCTACTGATTTATTTAAGATCTCACATATGACAGTAAAAGGGCCTCAGTGTGGTGCAATTCCAGGAGTTAACCGTTCACACCATAAACTCCACAGTCCCAGTTAGCCTCTAGTTCTGGTATCCTGGAATAGTTTGTATTATGGCTTTACAGAATTGTTTTCCAGATCATAAAAGTGAAAATGTTTTCATTTTAAAAACTAGATAATCCAGAAAAG
This sequence comes from Cephalophus harveyi, assembly GCA_006410635.1. Taxonomy (NCBI): domain Eukaryota; kingdom Metazoa; phylum Chordata; class Mammalia; order Artiodactyla; family Bovidae; genus Cephalophus; species Cephalophus harveyi. Next base: position 192,198 of record SJYT01021601.1, read on the forward strand.
TACAAAAAAGTGAAAATTGCCCATAATTCCACTACTCTGACTTTATCAGAAGTTACATTTTATTGATCTAAGCTGTATATGTACATGTGCATGTACTTGTAAGAGGTTTATGTTTAAGGATTTTTTTTTTGTTTGTTTTTGTTTTTTACCTTTTTGAGAACTAATACAAGTTTATACCTACTCTAGGTGTTTTGTGGAAGATAGGCAGAATTTAAATTTTCTCTAGTCTGGAGAATCTGAAAATAGTAACCTTCCTCATATTCTTATTCCAACTTCTTTGGTTATACTCAATCTGACCTACATTTGAGTCATTTAAGTTTTAAAAAATACAGATACCAGGCTCCTGCCCCCCAGAGAGTTGGTTTTGTTTACTCTTTGGGGGGCCCAGGAATCAGTATTTTCTAAAAGTTCCCCAGGTGATTCTCAAGCAGCTAAAGAACCACTGGGTGCTCTAGCCTCATTGAAACTTAGCATCATTTGCATTTATCCCGTTCTGCTTGTTGGTTAGTTCTCTATACCTTACACAGTTAGTCTCTATTTGCATATATATGTGATTAATTCTCTATACAGTTTTCAGAAAACTTTCATGTTGCTTTACTGGATTTGCACAAAAATGCTGAGAGTTAAGCAGTAATACCTTCTTCTAACTGATAGGATAGAAAAGTAATCCACTAAGAACTCAGTTTCATTTTTGCTGCCTTTGAAAATCTTGTGCAAATGTTCATAGGTGTGTGTGGATGTTCAGTTTGGTTGTCTTTAGATGATAAAGTTAAGAGATTTTTACAATATATGTTTGGTATTTTTCACATTTACTTTATTATATGAATATGAACTATCTTTATGGTAGACTTTTTAAAAATAATAAAATGACCTATGGGATGACTGCTATGTTTAAGACTATGCAAATCGGAAATCTGATTTCTTTAATACAAGAGAGGCTAAAACACATATGCAAACAGTTAACACAAGACAGTAGTACATGATTGTTTTAAGCTTTTGTGCAGTTGGGGAGAGGTGGTTGCTGGAAACGCTAACATTGTTCTGTTTGGCCTGGTCTCTGAGTCTTATTCCTTCTTCTCTAACAGAAATTTTGTGACTGAACCTTTTCTGCGTTTCATAACTTCTGTTAATATTTAGTGGAAAAGTTACTCAGCCACAAAGTTTTTTGGCAAATTACTTTAAACTCTACTTACTAAGTAGATTTTTTGTTTTGTTTTTGTTTTTGGAGGTATTTCTGAACTTGAAGAGGAAAATTACCAACCCTTTTAAGAACATAAGGAGAAAACCAAATTTTCATCTTGAAATCTATATTCTTAATTCTGAAACACAAGTATTCTGAAAAGTTTGGCAAAAGTGAAGCTATTTATAATGTTATTTCCGTGATTAATTGAGAAACTGTTCCAGAAGCCATTGGGAGGTTTAAATTAATAATTGGTATATACACTATTGTACTCTTTTAAAATCTGACAGTTCTAAAACATGTCTGGCCCCAGTGGTTTCATTAAGGGTTTGTGGACCTATACAAACTTACGATGCATAAATAAGGAGGTGTTTTATCATCTTCTTCCTTTGATGTATTTTTATTTTGACTCTATAATCGTGCAAAGAACATTGCAGTGTATTTTATGTAATTTCAAGATAGCTGTATGTTACTACTATGATAGTTTGAGATGTGATAAATAATTTTGCTTCCATTTTTTATTTTGTTATTCAGACTATCTTATACTCAATTTCTTTTTTAGTTTTGTTCCTCAAAGCATTTCTGTTTACATTGCACTTTCAGTTTATCTTCTTCATCCTGGTGGTGCTGCTTTCCTTTGGACCAGTTCGTATTTCTTTGGTACATGCCAGATTCCTTGAAGGACAAAAGATTCATTTATTAGTTTGTTATAGGACATTTCATAGCACAGGCTTACATGGGAGATGAGGTATAAATGGTTACTGACTGTACAAAAATGTGTCTAAGCTGGTGGTGCTTGTTGAATTCAGTGGGATTTGATTTTTAAGTTATTTCTTATCTGTGACATCATAAAAGTTAGGAATCTGTAGATGTACTTTGTAGTATCATTCAACTCCCAAGTTTATAGTCCTTACTGACAATACAGGGTTGTACATGATGCTGATTTGATTGGTGTGTCACAGTGAGGGCTGAATAAAAGTCTGAACTCTGTTAACTGCTAAGTGCAGCTTAGAAACTGCATCATTATCATTCAAGATCTATATAATGCTCGTTATATAGCACTGTACTAGGTTCTAGGCTAGATGATGAACATCATAGCTGTCTGAGAGGTGAATTATCTTTGTGTGGGGGGGGGATGATACTTTTTATAAAGGAAGAAATTACAATATAGTTGCTAATTGAGCATGTGTAAATAAATGCAGTTACAGATTATGAGAGCAGTCAAAAATTAGTGCGTAAAATGTCAGTTTATTATGTGCCTGTCAGGTTATTACTAGTTTCATTAATGTATGTTTGAAAAATCTCGTCCTTTTAGTTTTTATGTTTATAAGCTGATGACACATTGTGTCCAGTGCTTTCATGTGATACAATTGTTAAAAACAATAAAGGATAGCAATTTGGACCTTTCTCTGTATCTCTGCCTCTTGCTGCCTGTTTGTCATGGGACAAGTTACATAATCTCTGTGACTCTCTCATTTTAAAATTTTACAGATGTGGCTTGTGGAGCCTCTGTTCATGCTAAAAGGAATGACATTTTTAACTGCTGGCACATTGTAGCTAATACTTTTGTCGTTTTTGAGGAGCGGAGTAGAGCCGGGTTTAAACTGAAGCACTGCCCTTACTAGCTTTGTAATCTGATTAACTTTTCAGTATTTTGTAGAATGGGGCTAGTTAAGAGGATAAAATACATGCATTGATATATATGAAGCCTGCATCCTAGTGCCTGCACTATGGAAGCTGCTTAAACAGCGGTACTGACTGCATCTGTTGTTTTTGTTGATGTAGTGTAATTTGGTTTTCCTTTAAGTAAATTAAAACAAGTGAAACTTGCCATGGAGTGTGCATAGTATATGTAGCTTGTCATTATGCTGAGGGCTTCCATTTCAAAGATGGTATCTATACATTGAGTTAACCACTTTTTACTAAAATAATGTCTTTTAAGTAGGTCATAGTAAGATGAAGTGGAAAGAATTTTAGTCCGGGAAATGAAGAAGCCTTGGCTTCTTGGTCTGACAGTGCCATTTACTAGCCTTAGGCAGGCTGTATAACCTTGGTTCATTTTCTCTTTTGTAAAGTTGTGATTACTTGCCCTATGTACTGTGGAGTGTTAGAAAAAAATCACCTGAACTTTTTAAAAGTGCTTTGCAAATTGTAATGCATTTTATATTTATAAAGAGTAAATAGTATTTGCAAATGATCTGAAAGAATATCACTCAAAAGCTCTGCTGTATAGGTTATTTGGTGGTGTGGGTGTTGGGGTGGGTGGTGGAATCCTGTAGCTTTAAAAAGCTTATTTCTTCTCAAAGCTTTAAGGTTTTATATTGTGGTGGTGGTTCAATCACTCATTCGTTTCTGACTCTTTGCAACCCCATGGGCTACAGCATGTCAGGCTTCCCTGTCCATCTCCTGGAGCATGCTCAAACTCGTGTTCATTGAGTTGGTGATGCCATCCAACCATCTCACCTTTGTCGTCCTCTTCTTCTCCTGCCTTCAATCTTTCCTAGCATCAGTTCAGTTCAGTGCAGTCCTCAGTCGTGTCCAACTCTTTGCAACTCCGTGGACTGTAGCACGCCAGACTTCCCTGTCCATCACAGACTCCCAGAGTTGCTCAAACTTGTGTCCATCTAATCGGTGATGCCATCCAGGCATCTCATTTTCTGCCATCCCCTTCTCCTCCTGCCTTCAATCTTTCCCAACATCAGGGTCTTTGCTAATGAGTTGGCTCTTTGCATCAGGTGGCCAAGTACTGGAGTTTCAGCTTCAGCACCCCTCCTTCCAATGAATATTCAGGACTGATTTCTTTTAGGATTGACTGGTTTGATCTCCTTGCAGTCCAAGGAACTCTCAAGAGTCTTCTCCAACACCACAGTTCAAAAGCATCAATTCTTTGACACTCAGCCTTCTTTATGGTCCAACTCTCACATCCATACATGACTAGTGGAAAAACCATAGCTTTGACTATATAGACCTTTGTTGGCAAAGTAATGTCTCTGCTTTTTAATATGCTGTCTAGGTTTGTCATAGCTTTTTTCCCAAGAAGCAAGTGTCTTTTAATTTCATGACTGCAGTCACCGTCTGCAGTGACTTTGGAGCCCAAGAAAATAAAGTCTGTCACTGTTTCCATTGTTTCCCCATCTATTTGCCATGAAGTGATGGGACCAGATGGCATGATCTTAGTTTTCTGAATGTTTTAAGAAACATTTCTGAGTTTTAAGCCAGCTTTTTCACTCTCCTCTTTCACTTTCATCAAGAGGCTTTTTAGTTCCTCTTCACTTTCTGCCAAAAGGGTGGTGTCATCTGCATATCTGAGGTTATTGATGTTTCTCTCTGCAGTCTTGATTCCAGCTTGTGCTTCATCCAGCCCAGCATTTCACATGATGTACTCTGCATGAAGTTAAATAACCAGGGTGACAATATACAGCCTTGACGTACTCCTTTCCCAATTTGGAACCAGACTGTTGTTCCATGTCCGGTTCTAACTGTTGCTTCTTGACCTGCATACAGGTTTCTCAGGAGGCAAGTAAGGTGGTCTGGTATTCCCATCTCTTTAAGAATTTTCCACAGTTTGTTGTGATCCACATAGTCAAAGGCTTTAGCATAGTCAGTGAAGCAGAGGCAGATGTTTTTCTGGAATCTCTTGCTTTTTCTATGATCTATGATAGAACAGTTTAGTAAGCTCTTTCTCACCTGATATCTCACCTGTTTTATTTTTTAAGGAAGGAACATCTCCCTCATTGCCCTTGTAGTAACTTCTAATTTGTGTTTTCTCTAAAATATAAATGCCACTAAGTTCCACATTTTGTTTCTCTTTTGTTTCAAGCCCTCAGGGATATGAAGACCTCTTTTACCTCAGTGGATAAAAGAAAACTCTTTACTCTTCATCTTTTCACATATCTGGAAGAACCAGTATCTTGTTCCCTTTTTATCTCTCATTCATGGAAAGGATTTCCAATTGGGATTAGATGGAAGATAGGAGCTGGTGAGGAGATGTGGAAAAGGGAGTTAACATAACTTTTTTTTTTACAGTTACCTCACAGCCAAACTCTCTCTCCTCTGGGGTCATGGAAGCTTGAGATAGGTATGTGGCAGTTCCTGTTTTAGGCCAAGGAAAGGTTGATTAGTTGGCTTCAGGAGAAGACATCCATTAACATCTCAAAATAAATAAATTTTTAAAAACTTAATAGTAAAATTTTAACAGCTGTGATTTTTTTTTAAACAGCATTTCTCATACATTATGGGTTATCTAAGTAGATTTTTATGGACTTGCTTGAAAACACAAACTTTTGGCCTTGGATCTGTGGAAAATTTGTGTATGTGTGTGGCATGTTTAGCCTTGGATCTGTGGAAAACGTGTATGTGTGAGGCACTTTTAGCCTTGGATCTGTAGAAAACGTGTGTGTGTGTGTGTGTGTGTAAAACATTTAAAAAATTCCAACCATCAATTTTCAAAGTTTTGAAGTTGAGGGTTGAGTCAGGGAGGCCTGTAGTCTATCTGGAAGCTGTTAACAGTTTTCGGTCTGAAGTAATTTCTACTTGCCTTAAATCAGTCATCATGTTAAAACACTACTTAATATTTAGGCCTTTGGAGAAACACAAAATAAGCATAAAAGCAGTCACTGTACTTAAGGTATTTCTTTAAATGGTGAGCAAGAGGTACCAGACAGAACAAGGCAGTATATCATCAGCTGATCGTGGATTGTGAGGTGTCAAGTGTGAGAATTTTATTTTAGAGAAAGCTTGTTGAAAAGAAGAACTTAGGAAGGCTTTATGGGGGATATGAGTCTTGAATTTAGCTATCAGATGTCTGGTTATATATACAGTTAGTAAAGTACTGTTGAAAGGTGATGCTACTTCTGGGAGAATTGAAGATAGAGAATTTGACTGGTGTAAAGAAAAATGGATCTCAGATATCAAGTCAGGGAAGGCGATGGGTTCATATGCAGGATTAATTATTTGCACAGTTTATTTTAGTGGAACGCAACAGCATGACATTGTTCATAAAGCTTTTTTTTTTTTGGTTTGGGACAGCTATGGCCAGGTAGTTTATAAGCAGTTGGCATTTGCTTTGTCAGATGATTTGGGAGTGGAGAGTGATACCTCGGGGTAAACTTGTCTGAATGTTTTTTGCTCTTAAAGTAATAAAATATTGGTTGTTAGCCCATTTTCCTTCTTTCGCAGGTAAAAAACAGGAAGCAGATGAGTTGAGTGGAGATGCTTCTGTGGAAGATGATGCTTTTGTCAAGGTAAAGTGTTAATTATACAGGTTAAGATGTCTGTTTTGAGCCTAGTATTTTGCATGATGAATTCATGCATTTTGCTTTAACAATAGACACTGAAATATGTTGGTAAATAGGTATAGAGACAAATAATATTGTCAGTTTTACTAATTCTCATAGTTGAGAAATAAATAACTTTAGTTAAATGAGACAAAGCAAAGAATGTTTGTTTGGGGAGACATAGGGGCCAGAGGAACAGGTACAGGACAGTTGATGCCTTAGTTCTTGGAAAGGGTACTGCCCATCACATTTAGCTTTGTATATATTAATAATATACAGAAATCAGATTAATGTAGTCTTTAAAATGGAGAAAATTGCTGATATATTGCTACTTAGTGAAGATCAGATTAAGAAATGTGTTTTGCCCATTAAAAATAAATAAGCCAGGTCTTTATTGGTTTAAAAATATATTTTATTTTAAGAATGTCCAACTAGGAGAACAGAGTATGTAATTTTAATTGAGGTTGTGGCAGTTCTATATACTGTTACTTTTAATCATAGTTTTTATTGTTGTTGTTTTCATTTTAATGAAATGTGATCTCCTATTGACTGATCATTAGGTCTTAAGTAGTGTGGCATTTGCAGAAATTATTTAATGAGCATAGTTCGTTTTAAATTACATACATTTACACCGCATGTATTCTATTTTCTGTGTACAGTTAGGTCATATTGCCATAACATCTCGGATGTCTGTGTGGTCCACCATGAAGTCAGCTCATGTCCCTTCACTCACTCATTTCCTACCATCTAACTCTACCCTCCCCCCCCACACAGGCTGCACAGGCACCATGTACCTCACTCTTTGTATCTTGCACTTTGACGGCATACACAGAGAGAAAGAGATGTTTGGTTGAGGAGTTAGCCCTGAAGTCAGGTAATTCAGGAAATATGTGCTCAGGGATCCATTAAAAGGGGTGATTACATGCCTATAACCGGCTTTTTTTGAGCCTTTAAGGGGTGTTCAGTCTTTGTATTCTGTTATCCTTGTGGTATATCTTCCACTAGGTTTATTCCTTTGCTCTCATTTTCTCTAGTTGTCTTCACTAGTGAGTGTATGATTAAGCCAAAACGATCCATAAGCTGGAAAAACATTGTGACTTAGTAAAAACCCTTTTAGTTTTCAAATTTCTAACTTCCTTTCAGCTCTTCAGTGCACAAAAATGTTTCAGTCATTTAAAATGTTACGATGAGATGTAATATTGCTGTCTTATATGTACCACAAAGGATGCCTTTGTGTAATTATTAAATGAACCTGGTCATAATGTCTAAAAGAACAAAAGAACTTTTACAAAATTCTATTTAAATGTATCGTATATTTCTTTTTCCCTTTGGAGGTATCCTCATTTGTGGTAAATATGATAGAAACAAAGTGAATATACTTGCCTTGTTTCTCAGAGTTGGTAATTTTGGAATTTATACAGTGATGGTGGGTAAATATCACCTATTGCTTAGATATGTGAATACTATAGAAATTACTTCTACTTGTAGGTGAGGAGAATAGTCAAAATTTGTCTCTTCAAAGTAGGTGAAATTCCCTCAGTGACTTGCCTTGTTTTGTTTTTTGTTCTGTACCAATTCTTCTAGCATCATATAACCAATCACCTCCTCCATTTTCAGTTCCCAGTGTCCCCCCACTCGTAGGCAGATAATAAGCTGGTTAGACCTGCTGTCCCAGAGATGACCTGCTCCCCAAGCGCTGTACATTCCACAAAATCGTCTTTCTTCTCTGTGCCTACCTTCCCAGAAATTTATAGTCGCTCATTGCAGTTCATCTATGAATAATTAATAGTTATACCCCTACACTTTTCCTCTTTTAACCCAGAAACCTTTAAATCTGTTGTTTAACTCCTTTAAATCTCACCATGAGAGTAGGAAAGGAGGAAGAATGTCCATTGCTTTCAACCCTTTGTCTGCAGTTAATGAGAGAGGGAACTAGGCTGATTGCTGCTTTTCTTTATTTGTACTGAGGTACCTTTATATCCATAAACTTTAAGAGGCTAACCAGTATTCTTTGCTTCACAGAGAGAATCCCAGTCTATGTTCCCCTGTTTGGCTTTGTGGCATGGTGGTAGATTTCAAAACTGATTAGTTATTTGCATATTGTAAGAACAGACATTGGTGTAACAGTTGGGATTCCTTATTATAAATTAGAAATAAAGCTTATATTTCATGTAGAAGATGTCCACAGTCTTTGAAGGTAAGCCAAACTATGGCGTGTAAAAAAAAGAAGTCATTTCTTTGAAGCCATGTCTTATAGGAAAGCTCATAGGATGTGACTTGGTAAATATTATAACGGGAACTTGAGAGCAATCCAATTAGCATATATTTATTTCAGTGTAAGTGATTTGGGAACTCAGATGCACAGTATAATGACCTTGGTATTAGACCCCCCTCTGTTTTTAAAGGCACAGTTAGTACGTAATATAAAATTATTGAACTTTGACTTTGGGAGTAATGTCAAAATATGATAGAAGTGAAAGCATTTAGAGATATAAATTACCAAAAAGGTTTGGTGGATAGCCCGCAGTACTTTGCCTCGAATTGTATCAAATTTTCTTACCATTAAAAGGACTGTGAATTGGAGAATCAAGAGGCACATGAACAAGATGGAAATGACGAACTGAAGGACTCTGAAGAATTTGGTGAAAATGAAGAAGAAAATGTGCATTCCAAGGAGTTACTTTCTGCAGAAGAGAACAAGACAGCTCATGAATTAATAGAGGCAGAAGCAGTAGAAGATATAGAAAAAGAGGACATCGAAAGTCAGGTCTTTAGCCAGTTTTTTTAAAACGTGATACAGTTAAACTAAGTACTAAATAATAAAAAAGTATATTTCTAGTACAATGTGGAAGTCACAGAACTTACAAAAAATATATTTTTAAAGTTACTTATAAATCACTCAGAATCCTGCAATCTAAGATGACCTTTCAATTTTTGCTTATTATTTTCCACATATATATATGTTTTTACCTAGTAGTTATCATGTTATAAATTGCTATTTAGTCTATATATTTTCACATAATATATAATGACTTCAAAATTCATACATTACATCGTAATTTACTAGACTGTTTGTCTGGGTGTCTAATAGCTACTCTTTTAAGTTGGGATATTTAAGTTTTAAGTTGTTTACTATCCCACTATGAAAGAGTGTACCAATTTAACACTGACCTTGCCAACATTACCAGATAGTAAGTTTTTTTTTCCTACTTTAGTAGATGTAAAACGTTAATTTGCATTTATTTGGTTATTATCAAGGGTGGGGAAATTACTTATGAAAGTTTAACTTAAAAGCTTTAAAGATAAAATTTTTAAATCTTTTCTTTGAATGAAATAGACCATTTGTCCTGCTTTGAAGCATGTTAGTACTACTTAAGAAAATCAGTGGAATAGGGGGTCAGTATTCATGCTTAGAACACTATGTTCTACCTAGCTTAATAAATGAAGGGCTCATGAAAGACTTGTTTCTAATTCTTCTTTTGGTTTCTAATTCTTTTATCAATGTGACTAAGCTTTTATGTTGGCATAAAAATATAGTCTGAATTATTAAGCATTGGCTTAATACCCATGGTATCCATAGACACTGCACAGAACATGAGGCAAGTGATAATCGGGTGTAGCATAAAAGCATTCTCATGTTACCCAGATATTTTGTAAAGCAAAGCTATTGTATACCCTTTTACTTAGGAAATTGAAGCTCAAGAAGGTGAAGATGATACCTTTCTAACAGCCCAAGTAAGTTTACATTTAGTCCTATGAATTTGATATTGTTGGGTGGAAGGGCTTGGAAAAGGAATCTCATTTTGACTTCATAATTATTCAATTCATAAAATTGCCTTAAATATAATACTGAGTTACATGGTATATACAAAATACTTTAAATTGGTGGCTGAAATTTCTCTTGTTGTGGAGATAATTGGAAGTTACTAAAATAAGGTTCCTACCATTTTCAAAATAAAAATAAAAACAGTCTATCCTTTTTCTAAAACATAAGTCTAGTTATCAGTTTTTTGGGAAGCCTTCACACTCCTTGATTTTTTTTTTTTTTTGTGGTCACTTTGGTATGAAATAAATCATTTAAAAGTACTAATATCCTATTAAAGCTTTAAATTTTTGTTAATTTAACACCCCTATGATAAATATAGTATAAAAATGATTAAAATCTATTTAAGTAATTTACTTGGAATATGTGTATACATGTGGGTATGTGTGTGTATGTGTAGAAAATGATTTCTATTGTGTATTAGATTTTGTTTTTTGTCTATGTGATATGCATAGTGTACATTTTAAAGCATGATGTACAGATGCTATAAACAGACATTTATAGCTCAATTTCTGTATTGAAAATTAGCCTTTGTCTTTTTCTCATTTGTGTACTCAAGAATACCTTGTTCATGTACCCTCTTTAAATAGTATACTTTCAAATAGAGATAGGGGTTCCCATTCCCTCTGTTTACTAGATTTAGGAAAAATAGTGATCAAGTGTGCTATTTCCTCACTGTAATATTTACTGCAAGGGTATATAATGCGGTGTATATTCATAGCCTGCTTAGCTGATTGCCTCTGGTCACTCCTTTACCTCAGCTCTCTTACGTTTGGAATGCTGGTGAAGCTGTATATTGGTTCTGTGTTCATTGTAACGGGAGAAATTGCATTTCTGGGAGAAATGTTTTTGGTACTTTGGAATATTCAGGAAGGAAATGTTAGGACAGTGAAAGTCTGTAGACTTCCCCCCATACTATCCTCAGGTATGTTCATTTTTGAATGATAAAAAATAGATGAGGAAGATTAACTTCCGAATTGGAGGAGTACCTTTTCTAGATATTACTAATTTGCAAAAAGGTAGAGTTGAACTCTTCATATTCATTGCCAAAAAGTTTTTAAATTTTTATCAAGGGCCTCTCCTTCCATTGCACAAGTTGGACATCTGAGTGTCCCCATTCTCATAATAGATTATGTATTTATTATAAAAATCTAACAGAAATATCTTAAGGAATGAGTTCCTTTTTTAATTTTTACAAAATTTTATGGGCTAGATTTGGCCTTGCTCTCCTATTCCATCATGAGAGTGGAAGAACCTTTATTTAATTTTTGTCAAAGGGCAGGTTTTGCTTATTGTGTCAGGGAGGTTACATCTTCAAAGAAGTTTACATCTTCAGAGAAGTAAAATGACCTTTTTTCCTCTTCCTTAATGATGTGTGGTGAAATATGTAGAAATATATATGAATGTATCTCCATTCCATCATGATTTTGATGCTTCTAAGCATGACTAATGAATGTGTTGTCTTATTGTGAATGCTAAGGAATACTGCACAGAGTATACCGGTTACACAGCTTCTGCTTTAGCAGTTCATGGGCAGTATTGTTTGATCTATACCTCCATTCACTTTTCCTTTTCTACACTATTTTGAAACAAATTCCAGACATATTTTGCCTTAAAATTCCAGTGTATATCTCTGAAAGAGAACTATTTTATTTTTTACATTATTATTCCTAATATATGATTTTTTAAAAATATCTTCAATACTCTGCTGCTGCTACTGCTGCTAAGTTGCTTCAGTCGTGTCCGACTCTGTGCGACCCCATAGACGGAAGCCCACCAGGCTCCCCCCATCCCTGGGATTCTCCAGGCAAGAACACTGGAGTGGGTTGCCATTTCCCTCTCCAATGCATGAAAGTGAAAAGTGAAAGTGAAGTTGCTCAGTCGTGTCCGACTCTTCGAGACCCCATGGACTGCAGCCTACCAGGCTCCTCCACCCATGGGATTTTCCAGGCAAGAGTACTGGAGTGGGGTGCCATTGCCTTCTCCATTCAAATATTCAGTTATCCTAAGTTGTTTTTTTGGTTTTTTTTTTTTTAAGAAAGTTTTATTTGAATCTGTTTGTTTGTTTGATGCAAATAAGATCGAGATATTGTGATTGATTGAAACGTCTTTTAGGCCTCTTTCAATCTATAGGTTTTCTGTTCATCTCCTCCCCCCTCCACTTTATTTGTTAAAGAAATTGAGCTGTTTATCGTATAGAGCAAGAGGTGGCAAAGTTTTTCATTAAAGGCTAGGTGGAAAATATGTTAGCTGTGTGGGCCTGGGATCTTCCCTGGTGGCTCAGTCGGTAAAGCATCTGCCTACAATGCAGGCGACCTGGGTTCAATCCCTTGGTCGGGAAGATCTCCTGGAGAAGGAAATGGCAACCCACTCCAGTATTCTTACCTGGAAAATCCCATGGACGGAGGAACCTGGTTAGGCTACAGTCCATGGGGTCGAAAAGAGTCAGACATGACTGAGCGACTTGTTACAACTATTCAGCTCTGCCACTGAGTGTGAAAGCAGCTACAGGCATTAGGTAAATGAATGGACATGGCTATTTCAGTAAAAATAGCTACAGAAAGAGCATCTTGCATAGTTTGACACCCCCTGTCATTCATAGGGCTTCCAACGTCTGTATTTTGCTGATTATGTTCCTGTGAATTTAGTCAACATGTTTCTCTCTTTAGTGTATTTCCTTTAAATTGTTGTTTATAGGATCCTGAGGCTTGCTATCTGATTCCGACACCCCTATCCCTATCCCCCCCAAGAGATACAAATAATTCGTAGGTAGTGTTGTATTCTTCTATTTGGATACGCATAATGTCTGACTGTTTCTTTTTGGTGATGGTACCAGTCATTGATGATCTGTACTGCAGTGATTTAATTAATCAAAGTGGTGGTATTCTTTTATTTTCTTTATTTGTTAGCTGAAATGTTCCTTGGGAAAAAACTTCTCATCTGTTATTTGGTTACCTTGTGGTATCATTTACAAAGAAAAGCCAGGGTATATGTTTGATTATTTTTCCTTTATTTACCAGTTTTCACTATCAGACTGTTACTGATTTTTTTTTCTTTTTGTCCCTCTGTTTCATTTTGAACTCATGGATTTAAATATTTTTAGTGTATTTCAAGCCACTGTAGTTATTATCCTTATTAATGCTCAGATTGTCCTATCTATAGCCAGTGAGAATCTCCTCAGGTTGTCTCTTTAATCCTTTCAACGTGATCCAAGTAGTCTTTACTTCCTTGCTGTCTGGTTCAGATTTCTATTTCCTGCTCCGGACCTGTAGTTAGCCACTTCTTCCTTTTAGTGGTAAATGGTATTTTGAGACAATAATCTTGATGGTAGGAGTGGGGTGTTCATTGCCTCTGGGTTGTTCATATTTTCTAGGCCTTTTCAATGTACAGTGCTAGAGAATGTGTTTTTTATTTGTTTTTGTTGGTTTTTTACTTTTAAGATAAAATAGATTTTGAGTTCATAAGGGATACTTCTAAGTTAATTATTTCCTTTATCTCACAGTATATGTACAATAGTCCTAGGATGATAATACCAACACCATCACCAATGTGATTTCTGAAAATAAGGTTTTTTCCACTCAAGTTCTCTCTCTTATAAGGATATACCCTCTAGGAATGAACAAATCAGTGTATTTTAGATTAGTTTTCATGATCATCAACTAATACATATTTAGGTTCAATATAGTTTTTTTTTTAAATTTTAATCTGTAACTTCTTGTGAATCTATAATTATTTCAAAATAGATATTTTAGTTTTATAATTTTTAAAAATATTTACATGATTCCAAAGTCAAATCTAAGAAAGGATACATTCAAAAAAATCTCCTTTACCCATCCCCTTATTGGTGAATTTTTTAAAATTCAGGATTAATTGTTTTATTCCTTGTCTTTAAAAATATAAGTAAATAGGCCAGTGCATTTATATAGGTATTCTATTCATTTAAAGCCAGTCTTCAGGCTTTGACTTGAAGCTTAGAGCTTTAGCTTTTAAACAGGTAGAATTTGGTTCACATTCTACTTCTGTTAGTTACTTAAAATACTGTGACTTCAAAGTGTGTTCTCTTAGTCCATTTCTATGTCTGTAAAATGAACATTGTAAGTCTCACCTGCTAGGCTGATGTGGAGAGCAATCTTATATCCCTTCACCTAGTACATGTGTAATTAGTGATTACTTGTAGTATTGTTTTACTAGCTTGGAGATACCAGTTATTTAGAATTGTTTGGAAAATTTTCTCCAGAATGTTTATATTTGGTAATGCTTTAATTCTTAAAAATTTCCTCTAGTTTCAGTCTTGTCAAGCTTCTATGAGTGCATCATGTATTATTTTTTCTATTTGCCCTTGCCCCAATGTTTCATCCACTTGAAGTACCTCCCCTTTTTTGCCATATGAAGTCTGTATCACTCTCAAAGCCAGATTTATCTCTGTCTCTCCATAAAGCTTTCCCTTACATAGTGTTTTACTGTTTACAGAGAACTTTTTACACCCACTGTCTTAAATAATCCTGTATATCCTATTCAGGTCATGTGTTATCTCTAGTTTATAGGTAAAGTTCACCTAGGTAGATGACAGTGTTGTTGTTTGGTCGCTCAGTCTGACTCTTTGCGACCGCATGGTCTGTAGCTCAACAGGCTCCTCTGTCCATGGGATTCCCCAGATGAGAATACTGGAGTGGGTTGCTGTTTCCTTCTCCAGGGGAATCTTCTTGACCCAGGAAGATCACAATATCACAGAGTAAAACTGTTTCAGTGGTAAAGATAGAATAAATACCTACATATCTTGGTGCCTAGTCTGTATTCTTTTCACAAGTAACTCCGCACTAGTAAATGTTTTCTGAATTCCATTGTACTTACACAGTGCTGCAGTTAAACCCTCTGCCTAC
Source organism: Cephalophus harveyi (assembly GCA_006410635.1). NCBI lineage: Eukaryota > Metazoa > Chordata > Mammalia > Artiodactyla > Bovidae > Cephalophus > Cephalophus harveyi. Next base: position 207,357 of record SJYT01021601.1, read on the forward strand.
ATAAAATGAGCAGTTAGTTAAGTCCCTCCACTTAAAAACAGCAGTGTCTTACAGTACATTTATTCAGTAAACTCATTCAACAAATATTTATTAAGTACTTATTATGTGCCAGTACTTCTTATTTCCTATGGTCTTTAGCATATTTCCAGGTAGGTAATAGGCAGTTGGTGGTTTAGGGTTATTTTGACAGTTTATTGTAAATTAGTGAGACTGAATACAGTGTTCAAGTCAAGGGAGAGGAGGCCTTCCAGAAGACGTCTTCTTACTTAGCACTTGTACGTGTATCTCAAGATTAACCTTTGGGAAAGGTACTAGAATGGGTAGAAAGTTAACACTTTGTTAACTGAAAAGTAAGTCCTAGGTTTGTCTTTATCATTAGTCATTGCTGTTCCTAGAATGAAATAGAGAAGCTTTCTGTATGATTTTTGCTTACAAATGCTCTACCTCTGAGCTATACGCCCCTGTATGATTTTTGGCACTTAAGGGTTGTAGATCCCATTACAAAGATAAACAACATGAACATTATAAAGCGTTTGCTTCATTTTCATATGTGAAATATTGTGTTTTTTCAAGAAAAACTAAAAAAGTAGTTAATTAAAATGGCGCTTTTTCATGGTGGTTACTTATTTACCATATTCCTCATTCTGAAAAAACATGTTTTCAGTGGAGGAAAATTTTTCTGAAATAAGGCACATATCATGTCTGTGCATATTCAGGGAAATTTTCCCAGTATCTTTTTTGTATTTCTTGGTTTGTTTTTTTATTGCAAGAAATGATCCCCATTGTAATTAGTTTGTTTTCTAGAAGTTGGCTCAGATTGTTTTCCTTGGGGCATTTAAAGGTATGTAATAAGGCTAGCATTACCATTCATTTAGAAACTAAAGTTACGAAACCCTTCAGAAGACCTGTTGAGTGATTAGGATAGATATCTAAAAACCAGCAAAAGTAAGGCAGACCTTACTGATGGTTTTAGCAGCTAGAAATAACATTTCTACTTGGCAGAAAGATTTTGTTTTTTACATCACAGTATTTAAAAACATTTTGTTTTTTAAAATAGCAAATACTTTGACTATTTCTTTTTTTCCTTGAATCTTATCAATACTGAATCTCTAAAAGAATAACTTAGAAGTGGTGTGCTATTGAATTACAAGTAGTTGAAGAAGCAAGTTACATTCTTTAAGTTCTTTTGTTCTTCTTTTAAGTAAAAGTGAAGATATTCCAGTTTATTTATCCCTTTAAGATAAATTACTAAACTAAAAGAGAATTTGGGAGAAAAAGATTTTCTCAGTAATTCCAGCATAACTCATCCTTTCTTTGCTGCCACTGCCTGCCAGTCCACCCTGTCAAATCATTTTTCTTTCCTTTCCAAATGTTGCACAATAGAAATATAATGATTAAAACTAAATTCCAGTATAACAATTAGGAGATCATTAGAGCACAGTATAATGGACGTATATAATAGGAGTCACATTACTACCAATTAGTAATATTCTTTTGTACAATTCTACATACTAAGCTTGTGGCTTAATTGTTTCAGCGTTTTCAGTTTCCTTCATATTACTTTAGTTTGTAAAACAATTGGTCTTTCCCTAAATGGGGCACCTATATGTCAACTTGAAGTTGAAAAATTATTTTAAATGATATCTTAGAAATATGCTTGTTATCCAAATGTAACTGAGCATATGATAAAATATTTGTTATTTTTAAGAAATGTGGACTTACATGAACCTAAAATTGTGTTAGGAGTAATATATGGCATTTAAAATTTTGTTTACAGCTTAATTTTGCCTTAAGTCTAATTTCACTGCTAGGCTGTCACTCCCAAGCACAGTTCTTAATTTGTAGTCTCTAGACCAAAATCATCAGCATCACTAAAACTTATAGAGATGCAAATTTCCAGGCTCTACTCCAGTCTTGAATCAGAAACTGTGGGGTTGGTGCTCAGCAGTCTGTTTTAACAGTCACTCCAGGAGATTCTGATACAAAATCAAAGTTTGAGAATCACTGCTGTAAGGCTTTGCATTTGGTAGCTTCACACCACCTTGACTAAATATGATCTACTTATACTCAGCTTTTATTTTAAAAGTTGTAAGTTAAAACATACCTTAATTCTTTGCATATTTGTTATGATCTTTAATTTTGGGAAATGTTGTTTCTATCTTGTTATAATTTCAGTTATTTTTGCAGAATTTTGCTTGGTGTAAATATTTTCTTCCTTGTGATGTTCCTGTTTTCAAGCCATTACGTTCTTAATTTTAGATTACATGATGTCACATATATAAAAATTAAAATAGCACATATTTAAAAATTAAATCAGTCATTTAATAAAATTATTAACTTGTTTTGATTACCTGTAGCACAAATACCGTTTTTAAAGTTGCTGACCACCAGTGTGTATATGAGACAGTATATGAATTCATTTTTAACAGAAAGGAATGAAGAATTTGAAACTACTCTTGTCATTCTTCTTCTGAGATGCCTAAATTGGGAATGTTCTTTGTTTATTAATATGCATTTCATCCCTTGAAAAAGTATGTCTTCATGTTATATTTTCTGGTACATTTTGAATATTATGTCCTAAAAGTGCCTTTGAATGGAGTCATGTGAAATAATCAGGGCAGGCTTTTTATTGGTGGCTTTTTGCATCTCTCTCTCTCTCTTTTTTTTTGGCCATGCTTCATGGCTTGTGGAATCTTGGTTCCTAGACCAGAGATTGAACCCCGGCCTGGCAGGGAATTCCTAGCAACTTTTTGATATGAGTAAGATTTGGGTAATTGAAACCAGTTTTGAGTAGTGAAACTATTCCAGTTTATTGTTGATATAACTGTTGATATATTTGCTTGTTTTCTTGTCTAAGTCATGTATGCTAGACATATGCTACATTTCTTTGTGTTTTGGTTCTGATTGGAATATCTTGTGTTTCTTAGTAATAGGTGTCTCTAATTAATATTACTCTACAATTTAATTTGATAGATCTTGTACTGTTACTGAAATCCAGTTTTAAATGAATTCATTTTACATTTGATTATTCTTTGACTTTCAGGATGCTGAGGAAGAAGAAAATGAGAAAGGTATGTTTGATGCTAAGTAGAGTTTAAAAATTGGTGACATTTAGAAAAACAGTAAACTATGTGAAAATAAAGCATTCCTTATTCAAAATCTTATTTTTGAAATGAGTTTATTTTCAAATTTATCAATTTAGTGAGTTAAGTTAGCACCTTGATTTTATTTTTTAATTGGTTTAATTTTCTTTTTAACACTTTGAAGACATGTTCTAACTTAATGGTACATATCAGTTACTGTGGTGGACAATGCCATTTTTATTTAACCTAATTTAAGTTTTATTTTTAAAACCAACTTCTAGCATACGGTAAGTTGATATTATCCTTAAGACTGGCACTGCAGTAACTCATACGTGCTTACCGGTAATCCTAGTATGGAATAGATAATTAATTTTATAACTAGTCCTAAAATTGTTGGGTGACCAGGAGACTGACTTTTTGTTTGCTGCTTGGAGAAATTTTGTACAGTCTTCTGATAGTTTCAGTAGTTTTGGAGACCTATCTTATCCAATACAATTACAGGGACATCAGTAGCAATATATGTGGTTGGTCTGAGGTTATAGAAGAGCTCTTGGAAGGACGTCCAAGGATCCTCCTACTTTGGACTAGAAAGGACATGGAACAGGCAGAATAAAAAACCTAGAAGCAATGAATGAAGTAAAGCTACCGATTGAAAATCTCAGATGCTCGAGGCCTTTCGCTTTTGGGTGAATGCAAGACATCTTTGAAAATGGTAATTGCAGGACTGACTGGACAGGATGAAGCCTGGAAATGACCACTTTCTTAAACGTTATGGAGCAGGCCATCTTTGGAGCCTCTTGTAGCAGTTTTCGGACTACACAAGAATAAGAAGAGTGAAAAAGATGAGGCCCTGAATACTTTGAAGACTGATTGGTATCCTCAGACTGTGACCTTTCAAGACGTCACCATGGGAGTTATGAAGGTCACAAGGGTTAAATCCCAAGATAATTTGAACATTGAATAACAACTCTGCTCATTTGTCACTCTCTCATGGAGGAAAAACACCTTCCATATGCCGTTAATTTATAACCAGTAATGAAGAGCTGGTATCCTCAGGATGGAACTCTCTCCTCACTTTTGTTGTTTGGTATTTGTATTTAGAGATCATTTTTTCCATGAAGAATAAGTGATCCTGGGTAAAGGATTGTTTATGTTAGTTAATACCCTTGTGTTTTTCTTCCTAACCTTCCATCAGTGCTAATAACTGGGTTTATATTTTCTAGGTCCTATTCTAGCTTATGAATATGAAAATTGTTTAAACTTCTTGTTTTGCCATATTTATTCCTGTTAAATCCTCTTAGATATAGCAGGTTCTGGTGATGGTACACAAGAAGTATCTAAACCTCTTCCTTCAGAAGGGAACCTAGCTGAGGCTGATCACACAGCTCATGAAGAGATGGAAGCTAATGCGACTGTGAAAGAAGCTGAGGATGACAACATCTCGGTTACAATCCAGGCTGAAGATGCCATCACTCTGGATTTTGATGGTGATGACCTCCTAGAAACAGGTAAAAATGTGAAAATTACAGATTCTGAAGCAAGTAAGCCAAAAGATGGGCAGGACGTCATTGCACAGAGCCCGGAGAAGGAAAGCAAGGATTATGAGATGAATGCGAACCATAAAGATGGTAAGAAGGAAGACTGCGTGAAGGGTGATCCTGTCGAGAAGGAAGCCAGAGAAGGTTCTAAGAAAGCAGAATCTGGAGACAAAGAAAAGGATACTTTGAAGAAAGGGCCCTCGTCTACTGGGGCCTCTGGTCAAGCAAAGAGGTTTGTTTTTCTATGTCAGTTCTTTACGATACTGAATTCCAGCATTCAATAAGATCACTCTACATTAAGGGGGTGGCTTCAAGACCATGTACAGTAATTAGTACTTATGATCCTGCCTATAATATTTTTGACCGTCATAAGTTACTTTAAAAAAAAATTTCAAGATCTTCGTAATATGCAGTGTGTCCTACTGATTGCATTGTCGAATTGTCAGCATATATTTGGTTTTTTTGTTGTTTTTTTTTTTTTTTTTTTCAAATTGAAAATTTTTTTGTGTTTCATTTTTAAAAATCCTTGTGATGATGGTTAATGAACAACTATCAGTCCTAAGAACACAAATGAAGTCAAGTCCCAGTCCTGAAATCTGGAGAAGATGGCCATATATCCACTGAATAGAATTGTCAGAAAATCTAGATCTTCAGGAATCTTGGGGAAAATCAGTGCAAGAATCCTAAGGGAATCATTTGTTCAAATAACCTAATCTAGGCTTTTGGAATTGTTAATTTGTATGGATAGCACTGGTTTGAAATATAGTCAATATCAAGCTGTTCGATTTTTGTTCTTTTTGTTCTTTTTGTTTTTGCTTTTTTGTTTTCAATTTTCTTCTGGTGATTTGCTTCTGTAGCTCTTCAAAGGAATCTAAAGACAGCAAGACATCATCCAAAGATGACAAAGGTAATGTATTTTTTCCTGCTTATTTCAGTGATAATTTGAATGTTTTCTTTAAAAAGTAGTAATTGTCTAGGGTTTCTTTTGACATTTAGTCCTTAAAAATTGACATAGTAAATTTTTTGGTGGCTTTTGTGTGAACAGTGGAGTTAGATTACAGCAAATTCTCAAGTGTGGTTGAAGCATTACTTTCTTATTTAATTTATAAACTGGTATGAATTTGAGTCAAATATATTTGCTATGTATTTTTTACATTGTGTTCTAAGTATCTGTATTGAATATTCATATAATAGACATTTCATTTCTTAAAATTTCAGAAGTATTTCACCTTTGATTATCACTTGTAATCCCCACACACTACCATAATCTTTTTCTTGTTCTGGCTAGTAGGAGATGTGATATAAATAGTATTTGTGGAGATGAAAGCAAGTTAGCCTCGGCATTTGGTTTTACTTTTTTGATTCTTTAAATCAGGGCACACAACTGTTAATATAGCCAGTTTATAGGATTTTAATTCTTCAGAATTTACTTCCTAATTGACTTACTTTGCATTGATGAGAGTTTTACGTAGAAAAGTAGTTTTATTTTTAAATTTTGTAAGTTTAAAGGTGCATTATTTGATTAGTCTTTTGTTACTGGGAAGTCTCTGCTTATCTCCTGGTCATGCGCTTTAGTTTCATCTTATATATGCTGTGTACGTGAAAAATATTTCTTGTGTTTTAAAAAAGCATTTTAAGGGAAGAATAACACCATTTGGGTACTACAGAATCAAAAAATGCCTCTTGAGTGCCTAAAAAAAGGAATGTTATGTGTCCCTTATCTTTTTTTAGTATATTTTATTGGCATATTTTAATAATTAGAAATTTTAGTGATTGACTTAGTAATTGACAATTAATTGCATTACCTACATTCCTTATGGTTTTGGTTAATGGATAAGATATAATAAATTTATTAAATATTATCCTTCAAATTTAAAAGCTTAATGTAGTCTTAATTAAATGTTAACTTCCTATCATTAAAATTTTTTTTCTCAAGTTAAGAGGAGTTTGTGGGCCCAGGTGTTCCTGGTAAAATATAAAAGATAAACGAACTTCTAGTTAACGTTTCATCTGTCTCTTATACACATCTAGATGTGTATAAGAGACAGGAGTGAAAAAGATGAGGCCCTGAATACTTTGAAGACTGATTGGTATCCTCAGACTGTGACCTTTCAAGACGTCACCATGGGAGTTATGAAGGTCACAAGGGTTAAATCCCAAGATAATTTGAACATTGAATAACAACTCTGCTCATTTGTCACTCTCTCATGGAGGAAAAACACCTTCCATATGCCGTTAATTTATAACCAGTAATGAAGAGCTGGTATCCTCAGGATGGAACTCTCTCCTCACTTTTGTTGTTTGGTATTTGTATTTAGAGATCATTTTTTCCATGAAGAATAAGTGATCCTGGGTAAAGGATTGTTTATGTTAGTTAATACCCTTGTGTTTTTCTTCCTAACCTTCCATCAGTGCTAATAACTGGGTTTATATTTTCTAGGTCCTATTCTAGCTTATGAATATGAAAATTGTTTAAACTTCTTGTTTTGCCATATTTATTCCTGTTAAATCCTCTTAGATATAGCAGGTTCTGGTGATGGTACACAAGAAGTATCTAAACCTCTTCCTTCAGAAGGGAACCTAGCTGAGGCTGATCACACAGCTCATGAAGAGATGGAAGCTAATGCGACTGTGAAAGAAGCTGAGGATGACAACATCTCGGTTACAATCCAGGCTGAAGATGCCATCACTCTGGATTTTGATGGTGATGACCTCCTAGAAACAGGTAAAAATGTGAAAATTACAGATTCTGAAGCAAGTAAGCCAAAAGATGGGCAGGACGTCATTGCACAGAGCCCGGAGAAGGAAAGCAAGGATTATGAGATGAATGCGAACCATAAAGATGGTAAGAAGGAAGACTGCGTGAAGGGTGATCCTGTCGAGAAGGAAGCCAGAGAAGGTTCTAAGAAAGCAGAATCTGGAGACAAAGAAAAGGATACTTTGAAGAAAGGGCCCTCGTCTACTGGGGCCTCTGGTCAAGCAAAGAGGTTTGTTTTTCTATGTCAGTTCTTTACGATACTGAATTCCAGCATTCAATAAGATCACTCTACATTAAGGGGGTGGCTTCAAGACCATGTACAGTAATTAGTACTTATGATCCTGCCTATAATATTTTTGACCGTCATAAGTTACTTTAAAAAAAAATTTCAAGATCTTCGTAATATGCAGTGTGTCCTACTGATTGCATTGTCGAATTGTCAGCATATATTTGGTTTTTTTATGTTACTTTTATTGCTTAGCTGTTTCTCTTAAAGTGGGTAAGAATTGTTTTCCAAATAATAAAATGAAAATTCCTTTTTTATAATAGCACATTGAAAGTAAAATACTGAAGGGTAACTGACCAGGAATGTATTTTAAGAAATGACATTTATCTGTATGAAACAATAATTTGTGTGTGGAAATAGTGCAGAAATAGTTCATATAACCATTTACATTTTCTAAAGAATTTTGGGGTCTCTGATCTTTGTAACTGATTTGTTTTAGAAGATTTTTTTTTTTTAATCCAGAGTTTTCTAGTTGCATGTAATTTCCACTTTCTCTTACCCTTTCTCTAATACAAAATGAAGATGAACTATTGGCTAGTCTTTGTTACTAAACATTTAAATTTTTGAAAACAGTTTGTCCCTTTCTTTGACTTTTCTCTTTGTGCTCTCAATGTCTCAGGAGCTAAAGCCCACGAGAGGTGTAGGTAATTAAGCAATCTGTACATTCCTATACCACTGCTTGCTGGTTGCCTGAATATAGTGCAGTGGTTGAATATAAATGAATGAATTTAAACAACAAAAGTCCAAGACATAATTGATTTTTTTACCCACTTTGTCTTAAAACTCTTGCAGTAGAAAATGTACAAATTCAGACATGTTTGTGTTATGTTACTGTGTTCAATTTTAGTTATAGTAGATGTGTAGGATTTTTATGTAGTGAAGTCATGCTGTCAAAATTAGAGGGTTTTATAATTTTGGAAGTTTATAGCCCTAATAATTTTGTTTAAAAATTTTCCAATTGAGAAACTTAAACTTCTGATATTAAATCTATTCTAGGAAGTACAATTAGTGCTAGTGGTAGCAGTGGAAGCTCAACTAAAAATATCTGGGTTAGTGGACTTTCCTCTAATACCAAAGCTGCTGATTTGAAGAACCTCTTTGGCAAATATGGCAAGGTACATTCTTTTTATCTTTTTATCCATATTTCTATGTCCATTTTAAACAGAGGTGGTATTCAAAACAATACATATAAAATCTAATTTCTTATCTCTCTCAGGACTGTTATAGGCATAATTATTTAGTTTTGTGGTAATCATGAGTTTTACTATATCATATAATCTCACTCTGAGTCCTGGGAATCTTTGTATTAAAAGCTCATTTTTTTGAGCCCATTTATGAGCCAAGGAAGGACTGAGTTTGTTTCATCACATTCATCATGATTTATCTTGGACCTAAAATTGCTGAGGCTGATCTGGTCATCTGGAAAATAGAAGCACTGGGATATAGAATATGGGGTGGAACCCCAAAACTAGTGTGGTCCCTTTTATTATACAAATTCTAGTACAGTGGTGCAGAAGAATGTAAAACTGGTAAAATGGACTTAATCAGAAGTTTTGATATGTGCCATGAAGGAAGAGTACAGGGCTTAGAGAGCAAAAAAGGAGGCTTTACTGTGGTTGGTTGATGAGGAGAAGTTTTTCTGGCATATAAGGGGAGACCTAATGAAAAAGAAAACTAGTTGATAATTAAATGAATTGAATATTCAATTGATAGCTGTTGAATTAAATTGTAGTTGATCTGCATCCCTTAGGGCACTCACTATTTTCTCTTTACATTATAGTTTTTAATATGCATCATATATGTAACCTACTCTGCTGTAAACTCTTTGATAACAGGTGTCTTAACTACTATACTTTATATGTACATGATAGGCTTTCAAATATTTATTAAATTAATGACCACCAATATCAGTAAATAGCCATTAATGAATGTTACAAAAATCTATCCTATTGTTTTTAGAAGTTGTTTTTTTCCTTCTAATTAGAGAATTGCCTACAGAGTAAGGAGGTTCTTGTAGATGTCAGATACAAAACACTGAGAATTGTGGTCCCACGATCAGTTTGTGGTATATTTTTGAATCTGTTTCCAGCAATTTAATTAGGGCTAAAACTATATAAGGAAACCATGAACTTATAACATGAAATTGCTGTTGGGGCAAGTCACGCTTTCCCAGAGTTGAGATATAAGCTGATAGTTTACAGCTACTCACACCAGATTTCTCTGTTCCTCTTCCTGACATTGTGTCTGTGTTCCTATTTGTTCAGCACTAGATTGCTCTTTTCCACTTTTCTTCTTACTCAACCATCCCTGCCTTGTCTCTCTTAGCTATTCATTTTATTGAGCTGAAGTATTTGTCACTTTTATATTAGTATATATTTTAAAAGTACATAAATGGAAAATATGTCTTTTTAGAGTGTGTTTTGTGGAGTATATTTTTAAGGCTGCTTTTTCATGTGTGGGAGACTAGTTTTGAGAGACTCATTATAGAAGAGTGTTAACACTTACCCAAACCATTTTTGTTTTAATATCTTTAAGAGATTAGGGGTGGGCCTTTGATAGGGAAATTTTGGTCCAAATCTAATTGAAAATATTGTTTCTTTGCTTTTGTTAATTGTGCCATTACTTCCTTGATGTGACTGACAGTGTTTTGGCAATGTATTTTTAAAAAAAAGAAAAGTAAAAAAGTAGGTTAAATTGATTTTTAACATTTTAAATTGTCCCCCTGAATATTATAGGCAGGGTAGTTAGTGAGTCCCAGAATATGAAACAATAATATATATTGTCCTCAATTTATCCTTTATCCTGAATTTATACATCCTGAACATATCCTTTAATTTGAATAGTCTGCATTCTGAAGTTTTATCTTAGAAATGTACATGAAACTGTAAAACTAAAGTATAATCTCATTTTTATAGGTTCTGAGTGCAAAGGTAGTCACAAATGCTCGAAGTCCTGGGGCCAAGTGCTATGGCATTGTAACTATGTCTTCAAGCACAGAGGTGTCCAGATGCATTGCACATCTCCATCGCACTGAGCTGCATGGACAGCTAATTTCTGTTGAAAAAGTAAGCTTGCTTAACTGAAGGATAGTAATTCTCAGTTTAACAATATTACACTAGTAAGGAGTAGAATTGGGAATGATTTTTATTTTTATATATTCGTTTTAATTATTTTACTTCTGTTTTCCGATTTTTCTTTACCATCCACATACTTTCTACAAACATAAAAATGTAATCTTAAAACTTATGTATTTGGGACTCCCCTGGTGGTCCTTTGGTTGAGAATCTGCCTTCCAGTTCATGGGATGTGAGTTCGACCCCTGGTTGAGAACTAGGATTCTACATGCCTCAGGGCAGCTAAGCTGCAATTACTGAGCCTACGAATCTCAACTAGAGAGTCCATGCACTCCAGAAAAAAAAATAAAATTAATATTTTTTTTCTTCCTGTTTAAACTTTTCAGGTTAAAGGTGATCCTTCTAAGAAAGAATTAAAGAAAGAAATTGATGAAAAGAGTAGTTCAAGAAGTTCTGGAGACAAAAAAAATATGAGTGATAGAAGTAGCAAGTAAGGATTTATTTTGTCAATTAGCCTATAGACTTTTTTGGTACATTGATGAAGTAGTTCTCATTTTGTTGTTTTCTTGTGTGGGGTGGTATGGTCAGGACACAAGCCTCGGTCAAAAAAGAAGAGAAAAGGTTGTCTGAGAAAACTGAAAAAAAAGAAGGCAAGGATACTAAGAAAATAGAAGGTAAAGATGAGAAGAATGATAATGGATCAAGTGGCCAGACTTCCGAATCGATTAAAAAAAGTGAAGAAAAGAAACGAATAAGTATGCTATGTGTCTTCTCAGTCCATTTCTAATGCATCCTACAGCTTAATTTTTACAGTGAAAGGGGAAACTTGAGAATACAATCTAGATAAATATTTAAACTTTGTTGTTAGATGTCACTGTGGTAGAAATGAGATCTAATAGGACTGGGGAAACAGCTGTCTTCTTCCACCTAAGCCATTTACTGTTAAATCTGGGCTGACTGAAAATGGTCATTGAATAACAGAAGAATTATTGAATAATAGAAGAATAGAAGAATTGATCTTTTGGTATCTTTGAAAGTATTTACATTAGTGGATCAAGTTTTAATAACTCTTTACATTTCTTATAGAATAAGTTTTTTATATCATGTATTGGTTTGTAAATATTTGGTTGTCTTAAGAATTCAGCATACTTACATTATATTTTCTTTTTGATGGGAATAGTTTTAGACATTTGCTTATCTAATTTTTTTCTCTTAGGTTCAAAGAGTCCAGGACATATGGTAATACTAGACCAAACTAAAGGCGATCATTGTAGGCCATCAAGAAGAGGAAGATACGAGAAAGTAAGTCCCTGATAGGGATGTTGTATACTATTTTGCCTGTTTCCAAAAGAAGATAATTCAGTTATCTCTAACCATTTTGCATGTGTCCATGATAGAAAACCTAAGAAAAGGGGAATGTCATTATTCATTTAAGCTTTTTAAATTACCAGCTCAACTTGAAAAAAAGAGAATTATTTTAACTTCTAGTCCTGTTAACAATTTTTTTTCCCTATAGATTCATGGAAGAAGCATGGAAAAGGAGAGGGCTAGCTTAGATAAAAAGAGGGACAAAGACTACAGGAGGAAAGACATCTTGCCTTTTGAAAAGATGAAGGAACAAAGGTTGAGAGAACATTTAGTTCGTTTTGAAAGATTGCGGCGAGCAATGGAACTTCGAAGGTAGGAAAAGAGTCTGTTTTATACCTGTTTTTAACTATAGGTATGTTTTTAACTATAGGTGTATCTTTAACATTAGTTATAAACCAGATTTCTGGAAATTGTATTTCTATAGAAAGATATTTGTCACTTTTAAGAAGTAAAACCTAATGATTTCTTTAGTTTGCATAGTATTTTACAGTTTACAAAATACCTTTGCATCTATTATCTCTATCTCAACAGTTCTATAAAGTTAGTTATGTCCATTATATAAATGAAAAAAATGGAGGCCCAGAGAGGCTAAATGACTCTTCCAATGCCACATGGCTAATGAGTGGCAGAGTCAGGACTCAGACCCAAGTCTTCTGACTCCAAGTCCAATGCTCTTTCCTCTACTTCAAAGCTGCCACCATAAAAAAACATGACTTTGAAGGCAAATTTTGATTTTGAAATAAGATAGTCTTAATGTAAGCTGTAGTGGCCAAATAATACATTGACATTTTAGGAAAATCTATTGTACTTTGAATTAGAGCCCAAGTAAAGGAAGATTTAACCTGTGAACCTTATTGCGTTCAAACTCTGTCCTAAAGCAGGCGTCCTCTTTAAAACAAAATGAGAACAAACATTTCTACTTTTAGTGGCCGTATCTCAAGTTCATCATGAGTTGCCAGTTTGCTGTCGATTTTTGGATGCCGCTTAAAATTTTCTTGTGAAAATGTTTCATAATATAAATTTCCACATATTAACCTGTATTGTTGAATGGTCACTTATGGAGTTTCATCTGTTCATTCAGAAGGGTGCTAGGAACTACCAGAGATACTTTTAGCAACTTAAATAATACTATGATTGTCACACAGTTTACTAAAAGGAAATAATTCTTGCATGCTGCTGCTGCTGCTGCTAAGTTATGTCAGTCGTGTCCGACTCTGTGCAACCCCATAGACGGCAGCCCACCAGGCTCCCTTCCCTGGGATTCTCCAGGCAAGAATACTGGAATGGGTTGCCATTTCCTTCTCCAGTCCATGAAAGTGAAAAATGAAAGTGACGTCACTCAGTCATGTCCAACTCTTTGTGACCCCATGGACTGTAGCCTACCAGGCTCCTCCATCCATGGGATTTCCTAGGCAAGAGTGCTGGAGTGGGTTGCCATTGTCTTCTCCAATTCTTGCACACTCACAACCTTTTTTTTTTTTTGATGAAGTCTCAGTATGCTTGGCTTCCTGTTCAGATGACCACAGCTGAGAGAAGAGTGAAACTGGGAGTTACTAGGCAGCACTTTTCAAACCTATCAGACCAGCACCCGTTTCATAGTAATAAAACAAAAAAATTGTAGCACCTTCTTTACTAATCTGAAATGAAATTGATATGTAACATACTTACTATACAAATATACAAAAAAGAACAATATAAAGCCTTAACTCTAATATGAAGAAGACATAAAAGTAATTTATAATGAAGCATATATTCCAGATATGAATGTTTAGGCATGACGCTCTACGAGATCTAATGAAGTAGTCAGATGTTTGCACCTCTCTTAAGACTCAGTGAGAATGTGACAGCTACAAACACAGATTGATACCGGTTTGTCATATTGGTGAGTCAAATACCAGGAGTAGTGTTGATGTTATATAATGACTTCTGAAATGGTGAACAACTCTTGGTGAAGTTCTCAAGAAGGTGTAATTTTTCCTCTTTTTATATGGAGCTGCATTCCTGGAAACTTTAGTGTACATAAAAGGCCAAAGGAAATGAAACTAGCATTTATTAAAAATGAGTTAAATGCTAGGGCCAGATTTTTTTTTTTTTTCTAGAAGTGATTTTGTTTTGATGACATGAATTACATTATGGCATTTGAAAGGTATTAGGAGTGTTGGATGGTTCTTTGTGATACAGGACTATCTTGACTATCTCATGCTTCAAAAGATATGTAGAATCCTGGGTCCCCTTAACTAATTGCTGGTAACAGCCCCCTTGGTCATTGTTATAATTGGAAATGCCCTTCCACGGGGGCCGTACTGAACCATTGAGAACCACTGGGTTACTAGAAGATATGCTGATTGACAGAATACACTGGGTGCCTTAAAGTGAGGAAATGATTAAAAGCAAACAGAAAAATAACCCACTTTTAAAAGTCTTAATATAATAATTTAGTTGAGCACATATTTGAACTCAACGTGTTCTCTAGAGCCATCTCTTATGGTTGTGTTTATGACTCCAAAAGAGGTCATGAGGGCAGCCATTTAGTATAGCATTTGCTGTAATTCATGCTGGTGGCTATGATCTCAGTTCAACAGAACTAAGGCTTACTTCATTTAAGGAGATAGAATATATCCTAGATACTGGAAATTTTTCTATCAAAAACAGAAGTTTGTAGTTTAGTAAATTCATATATGTAGAATATCCTTTTAAAGATGTTGACTAATTAATGGGCTGTTATAGTGGGATTTTTATTTAAACAGGAATTATCTAAGAGGCAACTACTCTGTAAAATTGTTCAGGTGACAGTCTTAAATAAGTGACAGTATTGAAATCTGTTTAAAGTCTAATTTTGAGTTCTCTTTCCAATTACATTAAAACTATTTAGAATGAGTTGAAGTATAAAATTGCCAACCTCAAGGAAAAATAGAAATTCAAAAGCTATTCTCTTTCACACAGTGCTAGCATAATTTAAGTATTTCTAAATACTGATTTTTGTTAGACGAAGAGAGATTGCAGAAAGAGAGCGTCGAGAGCGAGAACGCATTAGAATAATTCGCGAACGGGAAGAACGGGAACGCTTACAGAGAGAGAGAGAGCGCCTAGAAATTGAAAGGCAAAAACTAGAGAGAGAGAGAATGGAACGCGAACGCTTGGAAAGGGAACGCATTCGTATTGAACAGGTGCAGTCAGAAAATCTTTTCGTCTTAAATAACTGACCTTTTTCAAACCCTGTGATTTTTGCCCTAAAATTTGCTTTACATGCTGTAAAGCTTTTATAGAATAAGTTCAGCAAATGAGCATTTATTAAGTGTCCCTGAGATAACAGTGAATTAGGTGCTAATCAAAACTACATTTAGTCATGACTTTGTTCTAGCCAATTGGTAATAACTTGAACTCTGTGATATCATGGCAGCCTAATAGTCTGAGCATAGGACTATGAGTCCAGAGTAGTTGTAATCCAGGCTCTGTCACTATCCCATTCTTAGAAAATAATAACTATTTTCTTAATTATTATAGTGGGAATGATTCCCCAAGGCTGGAAGGAAACAATGCCTCTCTTTGCAGAATTGCATCCAGGGTTTTAGGACACTTAGTCTTATTAATAACTTTATCTCTAATTACTTTTAGGTGCTTTTGTTTCAAATTATTAAACTAAATCTGACCTTCCAAATTACTTGCCAGCTTTCACCACCCAGTCTCTGTTATTTTTAATGTTATAGAACAATAGTCATAGCTTAGATTGCAATTACTGAAGTCAGATTTTTTTTTGTCCCAGGTTTGTCTTTTGCCTGGTGCTTGCTTATAATGTTTCTTAATGATAGGATTAAAGCAAGGTTGCATATATACTTACCTTATGTTTTCATTTTGCATTGGTTGGTTCTTCCTTCTGTGTTGTCTGAAGGAACGTCGTAAGGAAGCTGAACGTATTGCTCGAGAACGAGAGGAACTGAGAAGGCAACAGCAGCAGCTTCGTTATGAACAAGAAAAAAGAAATTCTTTGAAACGCCCACGTGATGTAGATCATAGGTAGTTGCTTGCTTTTTTTAACAGTTGAACTTGCTGTCTTATTCCTTTCATGCTAAGACTATAGAATTAGAAAGTACAGGCACCTGTCGCTGGAATAAAAGGTCATGATCAAGAGGGATGGGAATGATTGCAGTAGTGAATTGGACATCAATGGATTTTCAAGTAGAAGAAAATTTTTCCCCATTCCGCGCCCCCTCCCCCCAATTTTCCTTTCTTTGCCAAATGTTTTCCACTATGACTTGAAGTACTGAATACATGGTAGACTTTAAAAATAATGGCTCTCAAACTTGGACCCATTTTGAAAATTCTTACAGGGTAGTACAGACAGTACAGAAATGAATGTCACAAACTTGGGAACACTAAAATATAGATTCTGTTGTTTGTTTGCATTAATAGTTCTTAATAGACTTCAAAATATAGTAATTTAATTTTCTTAATATAAATTCTGTGAGATTTAGTTGATTGTGTTGAGAAGTAAGTGGAGCGGAGCGAATGAATTGTGCTTGGGACTAACCTCTCTATCCTTTCCAAAGTTAAGTATAACCAAAAGTGTTGTATTCTCCTGGTTAGAATTTTATTTTAGAATGGTATCAAGTATTTGTCTTATTTGCCTTTTTCATTTAGTAATTTGAAAACAGTTTTTCAATTATTTTCTGTGAAATTCCTTTAATACTATATAACTTTATATAATTTGATAATTTTTTGCTAGCTTGTTCTTACAAAAGAATGTTTTGTCTTGAGTTTATTAGCCCTCTGTATCCACAGCCCCTAGCATGTGGTATGTATGACTCCAATAAGTGTTATTTTGTTGCTGTAAAACTAATTTATATAAACGAGCAAATATTTCTCTTCAAGGCGGGATGATCCTTACTGGAGCGAGAATAAAAAGTTGTCTCTAGATACAGATGCACGATTCGGCCATGGATCTGACTACTCTCGGCAACAGAATAGATTTAATGACTTTGACCACCGAGAGAGGGGCAGGTTTCCTGAGAGTTCATCAATTCAGTCTTCATCTTTTGATAGGTAAATGAATATGTTGAAAATTACTGTATTTGGTATATGAGCCTTGTTAGTGATGGTTTGATTCTCTATTAAAATCTTAAGTATAGGTCATAACTGAGTATTCAGAACAAATCATGTTTGGTTTTTCTATTTGTTAATGAGAATGTGATTCTGTATTCAAAATTATAGGCCACCATAACATGCTTTTAAGTAGGTACGCCTTATCTTCTTAACCTTTAAAACTAAGTGAAAGTATTGTTACCTTGGGATGTGCCTCACTTGTGAAGAATAGTAAAATATCCTTCAGGTTGGTAGTGACTTGAGTGTTTGATGTAATTTCCTTTGTATGCCAAAAAACCACCCTTCATGCCAGACATTTAGTTCAGTTTAAAAAAACATAGGTTATTATGCTCAGTCATCATCGTGCTCAGGCATGTCTGACTCTTTGCAACCCGATGGACTGTAGCCCGCCAGGCTCCTCTGTCCGTGGGGCTTTCCAGGCAAGAATAGTGGAGTGGGTTGCCATTTTCTCCTCCAAGGAATCTTTCCAACCCAGGGATCAAACCCATTTCTCTTGCATTGGTAGGGAGATTCTTTACTGAGCTACCTGGGAAGCCCCATTACAATCAATAATTGTGGCTGTTTTGTTCTTTGCCTTAAGTTATTTTTTAAAGGTGTTCTTATTGTAGGTTATGCAAATAAAGTTAAGAAGAATCAGACCAAGTACTTACTTCTCAAGACCTGTGTTCTTTGTTTTGGATAACAGGAGAGAACGTTTTGTTGGTCAGAGTGAAGGGAAAAAACCACGTCCTTCTGCACGAAGAGAAGATCTAGGTTTTGAAAGGTATCCCAAAAATTTCAGTGATTCCAGAAGAAACGAGCCTCCACCACCAAGAAACGAACTTCGAGAGGCAGACAGACGAGGGGAACGAGATGAGAGGAGAACAGTGATCATTCATGACAGACCTGATACCGCCCACCCTAGACATCCTCGAGAAGGAGGGCCCAATCCATCTAGACCAGCCTCCTGGAAGGCTGAAGGAGGCATGTCCTCTGACAAACGGGAAACAAGGTATTTGTATAGTTTCTAATGCCTAGCTAATGGCGGTAATAAAGCCCTTGGGTTTTTCAAAAAAGGTTAGAGTTTGATTGTATGTGTTCTTGAATTTTGTTTAACAGAGTTGAAAGGCCAGAACGATCTGGGAGAGAAGTATCAGGGCACAGTGTAAGAGGGGCTCCTCCGGGGACTCGTAGTAACGCTTCCGGCTATGGAAACAGGGAGGGAGACAGAGGAGTAATCACTGACCGAGGAAGTGGAGCACAGGTACGTGCTTATGAGAGCTTATTGTCAACTCTCCAGAAATAAATTTAGAGGACTCATTGAGACATTGTGTTTATAGTATCATTTGGGCGTGACCTAGTTAGATTGAAATGATTGGCAGACTCATTTCTCACGAGAGGTCTTAATGTGCCTTGTATTTTTTTAAAAAATATTTATTTGTTTCCCTGCATCAGGTCTTAGTTGCAGCCTGCAGCGTGTGGGCTTCTCTCGTGTGCAGGCTCCAGAGTAGGCGGGCTGAGAAGTTGCAGTGCATGGGCTTAGTTTTCCTGTGGCATGTGGGATGTTAGGTCCCTCACCTGGGATAGAACTTGAGTACTCTGCAATGGATGGCAGATTCTCAATCACTGGACTACCAGGGAAGTCCCTTTTGTATTTTCAAGATAGTAGTTGAATATAGTAGTCCAGAGAAGCAGATTACTAGCCCTGAAGTTCTTTGTTTTTATTCTAGTTTTTTAAAATATAATTGACAAAACCGTGTAAGTTTAAAGTGTACAACATAATAATTTGACTTAATCTCTAAAGTTTTTATTAAAATTCCTGCTGAAATTTGAGAATTGTTGTATTTGGTAGATGAACCTTCTTAATGATGACTTTGGCTTTATTTCTTTTTTAAGAAATTGAAATTTTCAAACTGGATGGAAAATCTTTGACCTGTACTTGTGTTTCTGTCATCTTTTTCCTTTTTTTTTCTTTAAGTAATGCTCTCTTTCCTCCTACTTAATTAAATAAGTGTAGAACTGAAATAAAACACTTGTCTCTTTTTTGTTCTTTTATTTTTAGAGGTAGGTAAGTGGAATATTTTGCGTTTTTTAATTGCTTTTTACTCTTGCAACACTTTATTGACTTGAGTATCTTGTAAGTTAATGAACAGAGGACATCTGTTTGCAATTCAAATGAGCAAAAACCTTTTACCTGATTTGTTGATGAAATAACTGACATAATATAGGTTGACAGTAGTGAAGATAGAATATTCTCAAATTACAGAAAAGAATTTGGAAGTGTGTGTATATGTGTGTATCCATCCTTCAACTTCTATTATCCTCTGGTGCTTTGTGGTTTTGTAACAACTTTTTACTAGAAAACTTCAATCTCTAGGCATTCTAGTTAATACCGCTTTGTGTTTTCCATTTCATACAAAACATTTTTGAAACACATTTGGGCCTGCTGGGATTTATAAGTTTCAGTGTTTCTAATAAGTAGAAATATTCAGTAGATGAATTCATTGAGCTATACCCTGAATAGAACTTTTTAAACTTTGTTTAATATAATCCAGATATTCTGCCTTATTTAAAGTTTAATGCAGTCTCATAGACCCCTCTGCATTCAGTTACCCTTTTGGCAAAAGGTATCTTTAGGGAAAAGATCTTATTCCTCCCTTGGAAATTTTGTTTTCATGGTGCTGGGTCTGTAAGCTGTCTGACAGCAGTGTGTATCTGTAGAGCACCTTCAGATTTCTGCGGGCTTTCATAACTTTTGACTCTTTTTTTTCCTCCCTCAGATCCTTAGTTCTCTTTGTTTCTTTATGTTCAGTATTTTTTTTTAATAGTCATGGATGTAAGGCCTTTAAGAGCCATAACGGTGACTAGTACTGTGTAAAATAAGATGACAGCTCCTATTTCTATGTGGCATTTGCATGTGGATCATATACCCTACCCTGATTGTCTTAAGGTTCTGATCTCTCAGTATGCCTTCTTAACATATGTAGAGATCTAGGTATTCTATATAGATCCAGAAATACTCAAGGGTCAAAAAGTACATGGGTGTTAGAAGGTATAGAAATAACAATACTTAATCATTTTCTACTTTTCTACCTTTTCTACCCTTGTAGCCTGAATAGCTTCCCAGTTCAAAGTAGATGGGAACCTTTTTTCATATTATTTGTTCTTTCATCTTCTCAGACATCTTAATTTATTTCTGACATGAGAAGTATACCAGCATAAGTAAATTGGCCTGAAGCTGAGGTTTTCTTTTAATATGTTATTCTTTAGCACTATCCTGAAGAACGACATGTAGTTGAACGCCATGGACGGGACACAAGTGGACCAAGGAAAGAATGGCATGGTCCACCTTCCCAAGGGCCTGGCTACCATGATACAAGGCGAATGGGCGATGGCCGGACAGGAGCAGGCATGATAACGCAACATACGAGGTAAGTAGTTAATCAGTTCAAGTTTTTCTGCCAGCATACAACCAAACCTTTTTCCTTTAAAAGTCATTATGGTTTCTGAGAGATTGAATTGCAATGAGTAACAACCATAGGTCTGCCCAGATATTTCTTCATATTAACTCAAAGTCTCCAGGAGATTATATGCAGGGTTTGTGCTCATGCTCTGATGTTAATATTCCTTATTATAAGTTAATTAATTGGTATTTTGGCATAGATCTTGATATAGGTATGTATACATGTCAGAATCTAGTAGACAGGAATATTAATTTCATATTGGAACAATCTTCTTGTTCACTATCATTACAAAAATTTTTAGAAAAGAAGAAGAAACTGAAAGTATGTTCTGCTTCCTCCTTTCTCAAATAGCTTTATCAAAATTTTTGGACATTTACCCCAAAGCCTGTTCAGATGCTAAGAGATGAGCTTTATTTTCTCTTCATACCAATATCCATTGTGACTCTTCAGCTGACAAGTATTTGGCCTATCTCTTCTATACACTTCATTCTTTCTCATTCATCTATCTTAGAAGAGACATTGGCTCTCACTGACCTAGGTTACTACTATTCTATTGGTTGCTTCCACCATCAAATTTAAGTGAGTGTTATACTTGTGCCTGCCTAGCCTCATCACTCATTCTTTTTTCAAGTGGAGGATAATTGCTTTACAATATTGTGTTAGTTTCTGCTGTACAAGGAAGTGAATCAGGTATACGTATACATATATCCTCTCCCTCTTGAACTTCCGTCCCACTCCCTACCCCTATCCCATCCATCTAGGTCTTTACAGAGCACCGAGCTGAGCTCCCCGTGCTGTAGAGCAGGTTCCCACTAGCTATCTCTTTTACACATGGTAGTGTATATATGTCAGATTTTTCCCACCCTCTTCTTCCCCTATCCTTGGTTTTTAAAAGTCACCCATACCTTTTTTCTTGATAAATACAGATTCCTTTATTTTTAGTTCTTGGGCTCTTTGGTGATTAAACCCTTTTGATTTTCCTTTTTTTGAAACATTCCTCTGTTTTCTAATGTACCATAATTTTATTTTTATTTATTTTATTGGCTCCTTCACATGGTTGGATTTTAGACACTATTCTTTATTGTTTTATATTGTGATCACCATGTAGATGCTTGGATGAGTCAATAAATTCAAGGTCACAAGGAAACTCATTCCCCTCCTGTTTCAGATCTTTATGTCCTGTTGTCTCCAACTTCTTTTAATTTGCCAGTACCAGACTGGAAAAAATATGGGCCTCATCTTTATTTTTCTTCTTGCCTAGCATAAATTTCTAAGTATGGTTCAATTAAAAAAAATATTTGTGGTAGCTTTGTCTTCTTTTTCATTTCGGCTCCTGTCGATCTTCCCAATATTATTCTCTTCTCCATTTTTTCACATTATTTCTAAATTTAACTGTTGAGACTGTTTTCGTACACCATTTACTTGCTCCAGAACTACAAACAGCTTCTTTAGATCACTTAGCCTGGCATCCAAGCCTTTCTTTAGTCAGGTTTTATCCTTAAACCATTTCACCATGGATTTTTATCTTCCAAATTTGTTATAGCGTTTTGGGGTGGGTTTTTATTCCTATATTATTTATTCATACCTACTTTGCATTATTCATATAAAAGAAATTCCAAAAGTATTTCTTAAATGATGTCCTATAGTTCAGAGGTTCAAGTTCCTAGTTGATGCTGATGCAGATCTGGGGACCACACTTTGAGAAGTCCATTCATATGCAGACCATGACATGGCTTACTAAGAGGCAGGGGTTTAACACAAGACTGTCAGAGTTGAAATCCTTACGCCACTGTTTATTATCAGATAATCATTGTGATCTTAGGCAGGTAACTTAAATGCTGTATCACTCTTCATCAGGAAAGCGGGGTTAGTAATGGTACACACCTCACAGAACTGTTGAAAAAAGTAAATTATTTAATGTGAGTAAAGTACAAAGAACAGTGTCTGTTAAATGATAATCACTTTTTAGGTATTAGTGGTAGTTATTTTCTCTCTTATTCTCTGACATTTTTTTCTTTTAAACCTTTTTTCAGTAATGCATCCCCAATTAATAGAATTGTACAAATCAGTGGCAATTCCATGCCAAGAGGAAGTGGCTCCGGATTTAAGCCATTTAAGGGTGGACCTCCACGACGATTCTGAAAATTACTTGCTGCCATGGTTTCAAGATAATTTATTGAAATCTCCTGTAAACTTTACTTGACTACTTATGAAGAGGACCTCTGACTTGCTTGAGAGTTGTCAGACTTTTCCTTTTTCTCTTTTTTTAAAATTTAACATGATTGCTTTTCTCAATTTTGGAGAAGATGTTTAAATAGTTCCGTTGTAACTTTTAATAGTTTTGTGTATCATTCAACTTTTTTTCTTGCAACACCAAGACACATTGGAAAGGATAGGAATCAAAACCATTTTGTTTAACGCTGTGTGAATATAAAGAGTAGTTTGCAGGTGTGTGGTAGTGGTTTAATTTGCAGCATTAGCTCTGTGGTGTCAGGCTCTAGAGTTACTTCTTATCAACAAGAATTTTCAGCCTCCATTTTGAAGGCTGTTTAAGCTTAAGAAGTCTGCTGTTTAATTTTTAGAAAATAAGATTGTTCCTTGCATTTCTGAGTATTATGTAACCTATTTTTGCAGAAGGTACTGTTACATTAAGTGCATCTGTGTATCCTGGTTTTAAGAAATGTACTCTTTTTTGAAATAAACCTTCATATTCTGTATAGTTGCTAAAGCGTTGAGAACCTTTTTAATTGTAAAATGAAAACCGATTTTCAGTTTAGTGTAGCAGCACACTTGTTCAGGTTTGCATGGTATGAAACCAAATAGATTAATGAAACCTTGGCCATGAGGTTTGTATCACTGAGGTTCTTAGACTGAGTTGTGCAGGTAAGTGCACTTTTAGGTAATCTGCACTGTTTGATGGATAAATTCCATCTCTGGGAACTGTGTTGGTATTAATGTTTCCATATTCCCAACTATGTTGAGAAGTGGAAAAACAAAAAACAAAAACCCAGGTTCTAGATTGGTGAATCAGTTGGGTTTTGTAAATACTTGTATGTGGGAAGGCATTGTTGTCTCTTTGTGAAAATAAAAATCCACACCTGGAAGTGTATGTGTCTTTGTTATCAGCGTTTTAGGTGTTGGTCCTCCAGCCCTTATCCTTACTCCAAGTAATTGACTAAGTTTAGAGCTTTAATGACAGTGTTTGGTCTTCTTCCTAGGATATAAGTCTGACTGACTCTTCACTTCTACTGAAGTGTTGGAAACTTACGCACTAACCTTATGACTTTTTTTTTTAAAGCATCTTTTCCAGGGAAGTCCTTCAAGGAAAATTCTGAATACCACCTCTTAAAGCCTCCCATATTCCTTCATGTGAATCAGGAGTTCAGATGGTCTAGATTCTTGGAAAACTCAGCAGCGTGAATGCTTATACAGAGTAAAAGATGGCTGCCAAGGGATTGCCCAGAGGCCACCTTTTGATTTGAGAAAGTCTTTATAGAAGTTCTTTATTGAAGGCAGCCAGGGTACCTTTGTCTTTGACTCTTTGGGGAACTGGCACTTTTTCTGTCGTTCTGGATTTCATACCCTTTTCTTCCCTTCCTAACCCTGCAGTTTTGGAGCAGGGGTCTGTCTCTGTGTAGAGTCTACTTGTTCATTTCCTGATCCCCTCTGCACGTTGTAGAACGGTACAATAGAAGTCTCAGTTATGTATTGCAGTGAACTAACTTACTTTTCTGCTTTGCCTCTTTGTAAACTTTGGGTCTTTAGGTCACTTTTGATCTTTTTCCCCATTGGTAGAGTGGAGCTATGCTTACCATAATGGATTACCCAGTTGCTAACATTGCTAAGCATTTTATTTGCTGGGCAATGTACTAAGCATTTTAAATGCATTGCTTGCCTAATACTCAAAAAGAATCCTACTAGCTGTAAGTATCAATTATTGTTCTGTCCATTTTCAGATGGGGATCTGAGAAGTAATCTCTTAAAATATTAGATCTTTGATTTGTTATAATCTTTTCTACACCTAATACTGAATGGCACAACTGTCCACAGACTGGTAGGTAGTTATTTTTTCCCTCAAAGTTGCCATAGTATAGCATTTTTTAAGTTGAAAAAACCTAACAGAACTGCCTTCTGAAGTTTTGGCATTGGCTTTGGAAGTAACCCTCAGGGTTTAGGGGCATCAGTTACTAGATATCTGGCTGGCTAAGGATCAGTAGTGAAATCCAATTTTAAAGAGTTTTTAAAGGAAGATGAGTTCCTCAAAACCAAGAGAAAAAAGAAAATTTTGTTACTCTCCATATACTTATCAAACAACCCAAAACTGTTTCAGGATAATGTTAGAAGGTTTCAGTGATTGAGGAGTAACAGACAGCTGGTTCAGGAAAGATACGGTTTTTTAAAAAGAAGAAAGAGCCACTCTTTTTTGTTTTGAAAGAGCCAGTCTTAATAGCTTGGACAAGACACTGAAGTCAGAAACTTCAAATAATTATAGTTTCACATAATTGCCCAAAATAATCGTAAAAGAAATGTAAAAGCTTCAGAATTGCATAGAAACATTTAGAAACCCTTCTGCCTGTATTGAATCCCTTGTCAGTTAACCCAGTTCCTCCATATTTAAGCTGGTTCCAACAATTAAACACTTATTGATTCCTTAAACTATAAAAATGTCAAATTACTTTTGCATTCTTTCAAACCTCATCTAATACAGCTCGTTACCTAAAGATGAATCTTTTCCAACACTTCTAACTGCTTAATTAGCTTTCCTCTCAGTGTCTCTAATTTAACATTTCAGTTACCCCCCCCCCGCCCCCCACAAACTAGCTAATCCTCACAAACGTTTAGCCACTCTCTTCAAAGTCAATAAGGCTCATACATAAAATTCTCTTTTCTACATCATGTAAACTGCATCAGTCAAATTGCATCATGTAAACAGATGAGTCAAACTGCATCAGCTTATTTTTACCTGAAAAAAACTGTTTTCTGAAGTCCTTAAGTGCTTCCTGCAAAATAAGGTTCTGTCTTTCTTTTCTCTCTCTTTGTTATACTTGGTGCTTCTAACCAGGCTTAAGGATAAGCTTCCAAACAGTTAATTTTCATCTATGTATTCTGTACCAATTACTTTTATGTCTCCCCCACCAAATGGCAGATGTTTTTCTTTTTTCTGTTCTAAACCTTCAAATATTGCTGTATCTCCCTTGGAATAAACCCAGCCTTTGGAATTGAGTTACTTCTGATCACCTTGTTTCCTGCTTCTCTCCTTGCAAACTTTGTTTCTACCACATCAGCCTCTTCCTATTTCTTGAATACAGTCTCCCATCTCTGGCCTTTTGCCTTGATCTGGAATACACTCCCCCGCCACATCCACTTTGTGAAAATGTCACTTTCTCAGTGATGCCTTCCCTAGTATTTATAACTTTTATAACACTTTTATCCATTCTCAATATTCTCCCTCCCCCTTCTCATCTGACATTTATCATATATTTCTTCCAACTTGGATGTACGCTCCAGGAGGGCAGCAGTTTTGTCTGCCGTTTTTTTT
Source organism: Cephalophus harveyi (assembly GCA_006410635.1). Lineage (NCBI taxonomy): Eukaryota > Metazoa > Chordata > Mammalia > Artiodactyla > Bovidae > Cephalophus > Cephalophus harveyi. The sequence continues at coordinate 233,546 of SJYT01021601.1, forward strand.
GTTTAGTTTTCACTGCCATATCCTAAGCACCTCACACTTAGTAGCTGCTCAATAAATAACTGTCAAGTAAATACCTATATGGAGAATTCAGAATTTTTCTAGAAGGTACTTAGGGGCTGCAGTTTGGTAGGAATAGCAGTTGGGGTGGGGGTCTGGGCTTTGTACAATTAAATTGGTGTAACCAACACGGTTTTCTAATTGGAAGAAATTAAAGACACTTGCTTCTTGGAAGAAAAGCTATGACCAACCTAGACAGCATATTAAAAAGCAGAGACATTACTTTGCCAACAAAGGTCCATCTAGTCAAAGCTATGGTTTTTCCAGTGTATGGATGTGAGAATTGGACCATAAAGAAAGCTGAGTGCGAAGAGTTGATGCTTTTGAACTGTGGTGTTGGAGAAGACTCTTGAGAGTTCCTTGGACTGCAAAGAGATCCAACCGGTCCATCCTAAAGGAAATCAGTCCTGAATATTCATTGGAAGGACTGATGCTGAAGCTGAAACTCCAATACTTTGGCCACCTGATGCAAAGAACTGACTCATTTGAAAAGACCCTGATGGTGGGAAAGATTCAAGGCAGGAGGAGAAGGGGATGACAGAAGATGAGATGGTTGGATGGCATCACTGACTCGATAGACATGAGTTTGTGAAAGCTTTGGGAGTTGGTGATCGATGGGGAAGCCTGGCATGCTGCAGCCCATGTGGTTGCAGAGTCAGACATGACTGAGCGACTGAACTGACTGACTGAATACATTTTCTAAGATTGAATACTTGTAACTTTGAGAGTATCTGGTGAAAATTGAGGTAAGCACTTGAGGAGAGCGAGCCTCTGCTCCCTTTGCGGCAGCAAGAAATGGGACTGTTGAGAGGCAGGCTGCCCGGACCATCAGACTTAAGCCAAACAGAGTAGATGCCTGCCGTAGGCAGGATGTATGTGTGCTCAGTTGCTTCAGCTATGCCCGACTCTGTGCGACCCTGTGAACTGTGCCCGGCCAGGCTCCTCTGTCCTTGGGATTCTTTGAGGCAAGAATATTGGAGTGGGTTGCCATGCCCTCCTCCAGGCAATCTTCCTGAACCAGCTTACTGAGCCCGTGGCATCTCCGGCACCTGCATTGCAGGCAGATTCTTTACTACTGAGCCACCTGGGAAGCCTCTTAGGCATGAAAATTAACCATCAAATCATCTTTGCTCCAGTTCCAAGCTCACCAAATCATGTATTTGCTTCCTACTTGGATTTGACATCTGGGTTAGGAAGCAAGAATATGAAATCTGCTCAATGGTTAAATTTTTATTGATTTATTAAGAAAATGCTTACATCAAAAGCTCAAACAATAACCAGTCATTTGGATATAGACTTTTCTGTCTCAAATTTCTGTCAACATATATTAACTTCATTACTTTACTCATTATGGTCTACCAGGCAGGCATTTGGGAGATGGAGTGGACAGGAGACAGATCAGATAACCATGAGAAGTAAGATATATAGTACATTTCTTAAGTATACGAGAGTAAGACTAAAACTTCTAAAACATCCTGTAAGATAAAAACCCTGAAATATCCCAGTTTTTTTTTTAATTATCATATATCTATGAGCTTTTAAAATTACTTTTACTCTGTTTCCCAAATGATCTGCAATCCTTGGTCCCTCTTGTTCTTGGCTTCCTGGCCTCACAAAAAAACACCCTGACTGGGTCTGCTTCACCTTGTGTACATTTCGCTACCACAGAACCACTCTTAACAAACCACACTTGGACCAGACTGTACCATAGGAAAGGCCCTCGTTTCTGGACAACCTATAGGACTGTGCAGTCTAAAGACTTAGGGATATGCAGGAATTAGGAGTTCAAGTGGCAGTTTGCCGTTTACTAGGTGGGTACAATTATGCGCAGCTTATCTGTAAGTCCAAGATGCTATGATGAACTTGGCTTACGGTGAAAACATGCATGGAATACTGAACTAATTCTCATTCGTTCTCTTGTAGCAAACGTGCTCTCTGATGATAAAAAAGAAAAATTTCATTTGTAAATGTTGCTGGTTACGTAGAGAATTGAAATAGTATAGCTGTTGCTGATGAAATCTTAGGTCTAATTTGGTGAGATAAGGCAGTGAATACTTCTCAAGCCTGGACCCTACTCCAAGACATTCAGGGTAGCACTTCAGCATATTTGTCTGCCAAAGCTTCCCCAAAGGATCCACGTGTGTAGCCTGGGTTGAGGATCATTATGGAGATACAGCTCAGAGTAGGAAGAACCAAATGTTCTTTGAAGAGCAGCTGCCAATTTTATTAGTAGAGTTTTCCTCATCACTGCTCCAACATGTCATTTTAGTTTTAGAAACACCATCTTGCCAGTGGGATGAGATGCTCTGAATAATGTAATTTTCCAGTTAACTGATGAATAATAATTTCATATCGTTGAACCACTTGGGATAGGGGAAGGTGAACTTCAGCATTAGGAACTTGTGTCTAGGGCTTTAAAACTGTCATGGTAAAGCTGTGAAATACTAATTCTATGTATTATTTAGATAACCAGTACTTTGTATTTAGTATATTAACTGGGAGAGTCACCTTTTAAAAGGATTATAGATTGATACAAGGTTAAGAGACTAGATCCAGAGTTAGAAGTCTCGGAGTCTGGTTCTGATCCTACTAGCTGAAGCATATAATCTAACTTTTATGGACCTCACTTTCTTTATCTACAGATTTATGACCTTTATGATTCCTCTCTAACAAAAAAATTCAAATATAGGCAACTCTGGTCATTCTATCTAATCACAGGAGACTAAAAGGGTAACAGATCATGTAGGACATGTTACAAACCTTGATTGTCATCACAGAAGTTTGTATTTATTGAGCACTTACCATGTACTAAGCATTGTACTAAGTAGTTCAGTTCAGTCGCTCAGTCGTGTCCGTCTCTTTGCGACCCCATGACTCGCAGCACACCAGGCCTCCCTATCTGTCACCAACCCCCGGAGTCACTCAAATTCACGTCCATTGAGTCGGTGATGCCATCCAACCATTGCATCCTCTGTCATCCCCTTCACCTCCTGCCCCCAATCCCTCCCAGCATCAGAGTCTTTTCCAGTGAGTCAGTTCTTCGCATGAGGTGGCCAAAGTACTGGAGTTTCAGCTTTAGCATCAGTCCTTCCAAAGAAAACCCAGGACTGATCTTCTTTAGGATGGACTGGTTGGATCTCCTTGCAGTCCAAGGGACTCTCAAGAGTCTTCTCCAACACCACAGTTCAAAAGCATCAGTTCAGTGCTCAGCTTTCTTCACAGTCCAAATCTCACATCCATACATGACTACTGGAAAAACCATAGCCTTGACTAGACGGACCTTAGTCGGCAAAGTAATGTCTCTGCTTTTGAATACACTATCTAGGTTGGTCAATCTTGGTCGTGAAGCCCTTTTTTGTACAGTTCTGTGTATTCTTGCCACCTCTTCTTAATTCTTCTGCTTCTGTTAGGTCCATATCATTTCTGTCCTTTATGGAGCCCATCTTTGCATGAAATATTCCCTTGGTATCTCTAATTTTCTTGAAGAGCTCTCTAGTCTTTCCCATTCTGTTGTTTTCCTCTATTCCTTTGCATTGATCGCTGAGGAAGTCTTTCTTATATCTCCTTGCTATTCTTTGGAACTCTGCATTCAGATGCTTATATCTTTCCTTTTCTCTTTTGCTTTTCGCTTCTCTTCTTTTCACAGCTATTTGTAAGGCCTCCCCCAGAGAGCCATGTAGCAGGTTTTCATCACTACAGACTCAGGAAGCAACTTTTTCTTCCCCTTAGAATCATAAATTGTAAACTTGACACTTTTTTTTTCTTTATGAGGATTCATGCTGTGAACTTCCTGAACACTACTGGTGTGTGTTTAGACTAGTTACTTAACCTCTCTTTGACTCAGTTGCATCATCTGTAAAATGGGGGTAATGTAGTGCTTACTTCATTGAGTTCTAATTGAGAGCAAAAGCACTAATTCATGTAAAAAAATTTGGAACATTTAAGTTACTATTTTAATGTTTATTCTACTTAATATGATATGTTTTATTATTACTGTTTTTTACAAGGACCCAATCAGAAGAGTGGAAGTCTAATTAATATTGGCTCAACTATTTTATCTTACATATGCAGACAGAAGTTGGTAATTAATCTGGTTGACTCACACCCCACACTATTTTCTGATGTTGCTTGTCTTGGAACAATTCTTAGTTATCCTTCTGGTGTCAGCCACATCCCAAACCATCTCTTTCCCTTGCATGAAACTATCAAGTCCTAGTCAAGTGGATGTACATTTCCAATATCCTAGATCATTTTTGACTGCAACTAATACAAACGCCAAGGTCTCCTCTAAGAACAATGAGTGAGATTGTCACAGCTTCTGCCTTATTTATTTGAATCCTTCCTGTCCCACCTATATGATTCAAACAAATTAAGCACACACCCAGGCCCTGGAAAACGGAAAGAGGCCTATGTATTTGGTGCCGTGGGAAAAGTGCAAATGGCATCACTAGTCCATCCTCCTTCCTCCCACTGCAAATTGAAGTCATTCTGCTCACAATGGACATCTCTGAGGCTGAATGTAGCCAGCAATGGCTGAGGAGTTGACAAATGCAAATTTCTTGCTAATTCATTATAAGTTTAAGACACAAGCATACATAGTATATAATCTTTTTTTTGAGTTTTCCCAGTTTATTGCTACCAACCCATCTCCCTCCACCCCCATGCATGCATGCTCAGTCATGTAACCCCATAGACTGCAGCCCACCAGGCTCCTCTGTCCATGGACTTTTCCAGGCAAGTATACTGGAGTGGGTTGCCATTTACTTCTCAACATATTATGTAATCTTAATATAATAAGTTTGACATTTCTTGTTCCAAAGAAGAGCTTACTCTCTTTCCAAGGGGAGGAAATAATAATGGTATCTGTAGAAAATTTTTCACAAGAAATACCAGCTTTCCTTTTATTAAATTGAAAGAGATAAAATTATAAAGCTTTAAAAAAACTTCAACACAGGCATTTTTATGACCAGTATTGGATGACAGGCCAACCAATCAGATATCCCATACCAAGCCCTTTAAAGTTGCAGAAATTACACAAGAAAATGTCTTATAACTGAAGGACATGATTATCTAGACTGAAAAGAGTCACCAAGTCCCTTCAAGGGCTTCCCTTGTGGCTCAACTAGTAAAGAATTGCCTGCAATGCGGGAGACCTGGGTTCACTCCCTGGGCTGGGAAAATGCCCTGGAGAAGGGAAAGGCTACGCACTCCAGTATTCTGGCCTGGAGAATTCCATGAACTGTATATAGTCCATGGGATCACAAAGAGTTGGACATAACTGAGCAACTTTCACTTTCATCAAGTCCCTGGGACAGTGAATAAAAAAGACTCAAGGCAATTCATTTTGAAATATCAGGCCACCAAAGATAGAGAGAAGATCCTAAAATTTTCCAGGCTGTAAGAACCACATACAAAGAATCAGAAGTCAGAAGCACATCTTGGTAGTAATATTACCAAGCCCAAGCTCATTCTGCTCACCACATGACAGGCCAATAAATTGGGAGACTCTGTTATTAGAACAAGGAATAACGACTTTAATGAGAAAGCTAGCAGATGGAGAAGAATTTTCTACAGTTTATTGTGATCCACACAGTCAAAGGCTTTGGCATAGTCAATAAAGCAGAAATAGATGTTTTTCTGGAGAAACCTATATGCAGGTCAGGAAGCAACTGGACATGGAACAACAGACTGGTTCCAAATAGGAAAAGGAGTACGTCAAGGCTGTACATTGTCACCCTGCTCATTTTACTTATATGCAGAGTACATCATCAGAAATGCTGGGCTGGAAGAAGCACAAGCTGGAATCAAGATTGGGAGAAATATCAATAACCTCAGATATGCAGATGACACCACCCTTATGGCAGAAAGTGAAGAGGAACTAATAAAGCCTCTTGATGAAAGTGAAAGAGGAGAGTGAAAAAGTTTGCTTAATGCTCAACATTCAGAAAATGAAGATCATGGCATCTGGTCCCATCACTTCATGGGAAGTAGATGGGGAAACAGTGAGTGTCAGACTTTATTTTTTTGGGCCCCAAAATCACTGCAGATGGTGACTGCAGCCATGAAATTAAAAGATGCTTACTCCTTTGAAGGAAAGTTATGACCAACCTAGATAGCATATTCAAAAGCAGAGACATTACTTTGCCAACAAAAGTCCGCCTAGTCAAGGCTATAGTTTTTCCAGTGGTCATGTATTGATGTGAGAGTTGGAGTGTGAAGAAAGCTGAGCGCCTTAGAATTGATGCTTTTGAACTGTGGTGGTGGAGAAGACTCTTGAGAGTCCCTTGGACTACAAGGAGATCCAACCAGTCCATCCTAAAGAGGACCAATCTTAGGTGTTCTTTGGAAGGACTGATGCTAAAGCTGAAACTCCAGTACTTTGGCCACCTGATGCGAAGAGTTGACTCATTGGAAAAGACTCTGTTGCTGGGAGGGATTAGGGGCAGGAGGAGAAGGGGATGACAGAGGATGAGATGGCTGGATGGCATCACCGACTTGATGGACGTGAGTCTGAGTGAACTCCGGGAGTTGGTGATGAACAGGGAGGCCTGGCGAGCTGCGATTAATGGGGTCGCAAAGAGACGGACACGACTGAGTGACTGAACTGAACTGAACTGAGATGGAGAAGGTGGCAGACAGCAGCTCAAAAAAACATCTTCCCTCAGTCTGAATTCAGGCAACTTTTACATACAGGAAGGGCTTCCCTGGTGGCTCAGAGGTTAAAGCGTCTGCCTCCAGTGCGGGAGACCTGGGTTCGATCCCTGGGTCGGGAAGATCCCCTGGAGAAGGAAATGGCAACCCACTCCAGTATTCTTGCCTGGAGAATCCCATGGATGGATCGCAAAGAGTCGGACACGACTGAGTGACTTCACCTCACCTCAACTTACATACAGGAGAGGAAGGGGCGGGACCCACTATGGCACCAACCAATGGCTGAGCAGGACCGCTAAGGGCACCAACCAATTGCTGAGTGCCTCTGCAGGACAAGCAGAAAGGTGCAACTCCAGCAAGCGGCTGGTCTGAAGGACCCTGCTTTTGCAGAACATCCTCCTCCACCCTCCATGGAGAGAAGCATGCAAGCGGCAGAGACCACAGTGGCCATGCAGAGGCAGCGGACATGCCTGTTAACCAGGATCACTGTCTGAGGCTGCGGGTGCCGTGGGATCAGCTCACCACTGGCCCCCGCAGTCAGCTTGTGCCAACGAGGAGGCCTGGAAGCTGGTGCCCTGGAGCAGAGCTCCCACCTGCCCGCTTGCCTAGTGGGTGGGTGGTGGGAGCAGGTTGGCCTAGTGGGCCAGGTGGAGCCTAGAGTCAGCAGCTCCTGCCTCAACAGAGCACTGAGACTGGCACCGGGGAGGGAGCAGGGAAGGGCAGTCACATCTGGGTTCAGGCTGAGGAAGCCACCACTGCAGTAACACTGGAAGCAAGATCGGTACCTGTGAAATTCTGAGAGATGCATGTTTCCACTCTAAAATTCCACATCCAGACAAACTCTCCATTGAGTCTGAGGGCAAAACAAGGACATTGTCATACATGCTTCTTCCCACAGATGTACCCCATCTGCACACTTCCTAAGGAATTTACTTAGAAATGCAAACCATGTGAGAAGTAAACCAAAAAGTCACACTATGTACAAAATAGATAAACAACAAGGATTTACTATACAGCACAGAGAACTGTATTCAATATTTTGTAATAACTTATATGGGAAAGGAATCTAAAAATATATATATACATATATACACACACATATATGTATCTGTAACTAAATCCCTTCATTGTACACCTAAAAAGTTAATTAAATAAATCAAAATAATTTTTTTTATTATTTTTTTTTAATTTTATTTTTGCTGTGCTAGGTCCTCATGGCTGCACACGGGCTTCCTCTCGGTGTGGTGTGCTGGCTTCTTACTGCAATAGCTTCTCTTGTTGCAGAGCACAGGCTCTAGGCACGTGGGCTCAGTGGTTGTGGTGCAGGGGCTTAGTTGCTCCGCAGCATGTGGGATCTTCCTTGACCAGGGATCGAACCCACGTCCCCTGCATTGGCAGGTGGATTCTTATCCACTACGCCACCAGGGAAGTCCCGAATCAAAATAATTTTAAAAGTAAACCAAAAAGAAATAGACATGGGTCCAAGAAGTGGAAAATCCACTCCAAAAGAAAATTCTTAGGATTATGACAAAAGTCACACCAGGACTGATATCCAGCAGGTCTTACGGAGAGCAATTAGTGCAGGTTGAGGCAAGAAGAACACCACAGGGAAGATATTCCCAAGAAAATGAAAGAGAGCTAGAGAGAATGTGTGAGAGAAAGACAAAACAGCTTACCTAGTATGTTCGTACCACAGTGAAAGGAGTTATAATTCTATCAAAAAGTTTATAGATGAATTAGTGAGAAGTGCAAAAAGAACTAAAGCAGTGGCCAAAAAAGGCAATTATTATTATGAACAGAAGAAAAAAAGTTGTACATAGATCAGCTGTGAACAACCAATATAATATAAACATTGATTACCAGTTTAATCAAAAGCTGGTACATTGCCAAATTGGGAAGATTGGAGGAAAAGCATATGTGGCAGAAAGTCCATTGGCAACTGTGAAAGACCAAGAAACATCATATAAGCAACTTTTAACAATTATTTTTATTGGAGTATAGTTGATTTCCATGGGAATGGTCTTGATCCCTGTCTCCCGTACAATGTCACGAACCTCATTCCATAGTTCATCAGGCACTCTATCTATCAGATCTAGGCCCTTAAATCTATTCCTCACTTCCACTGTATAATCATAAGGAATTTGATTTAGGTCATACCTGAATGGTCTAGTGGCTTTCCCTACTTTCTTCAATTTGAGTCTGAATTTGGCAATAAGGAGTTCATGATCTGAGCCACAGTCAGCTCCTGGTCTTGTTTTTGTTGACTGTATAGAGCTTCTCCATCTTTGGCTGCATAGAATATAATCAATCTGATTTCGGTGTTGACCATCTGGTGATGTCCACGTGTAGAGTCTTCTCTTGTGTTGTTGGAAGAGGGTGTTTGCTATGACCAGTGCATTTTCTTGGCAAAACTCTATTAGTCTTTGCCCTGCTTCATTCCGCATTCCAAGGCCAAATTTGCCTGTACTCCGAGAGATGGTGATGAACAGGGAGGCCTGGCGTGCTGCAATTCATGGGGTCGCAAAGACTCGGACACGACTGAGCGACTGAACTGAACTGAACTGATAGTTGATTTACAATGTTGTGGTAGTTTCAGGTGTACAGCAAAGTGAATCAGTTATGCATATACATATATCCCCTCTTCTTTAAACTGTTTTCCTATATATATCATTATAGAGTATTGAGTAGAGTTCCCTGTGGTATACAGTAGGTCCTTATTATATATTTTATATATAGTAGTGTGTATAGTGGAGAAGGCAATGGCACCCCACTCCAGTACTCTTGCCTGGAAAATCCCATGGATGGAGGAGCCTGGTGGGCTACAATCCATGGGGTCGCTAAGAGTCGGACAGGACTGAGCAACTTAGCAGAAGCAGCAACAGCAGTGTGTATACACCAATCCCAAGCTCCCAATTTATCCCTCTCTCCCTTCCCCTCCTGGTAACCAAAAGATTGTTTTCTACATCTGTGACTCTGTTATGTTACATAAATAAGTTCATTTGTACTATTTTTAAAGGTTCCATATATAAGCGATATCATCCAACTGGACAATCTCTAAGTCCATTTATGTTGCTGAAGCATCTTTGACTTTATAAACTAAGTACATATATTTGTTTGACGCAAAAAAAGTTAAAGGAAAAAAATCCAGAGTTATGAGGAGAAAATTACAGAGTAAAAATACATGTACCTATTATTTTGAAAATCCTCAAGTTATTGTCTTATTACCGCCTTTCTTCCTAGGACATAATTTCTGTATTTCGATTTCAGACACTCTCAAAATATGTGGTTAGCCAACCACAATTCTCCCCTTTGAGAATGGCATTATGAAACCTTTTTCAGAGGACATAAGACACTAAGTTAAAAGCCAGTTTTGTTCAAAAGAACATAAACCCATTGACTGCATAGTAAATTGTTCCAAATTTGTTTTAATAACTTTCTGACAAATCAGTATATGGCTTTTCCTATCAGTTTTAGCCCATTAAAAATAGGATAGTCAAGGTAAGGCCTATTTTATTAACACAAAAACATTTTCCAGATACATAAGAGTATTCATTAAAGGGGTGTGTGTGTGTGTGTGTGTGTGTATGTGTGAATAATGTTTTACAGCAAGGAAAAAGAAGAAAGTTATTTTAGTTAGCTTTTTATAAGCTTTACAAATAACAAAAAGCCAGGGGACTTTTTTCGATTACTCAGATAATGAAAATAATTGCATTCTGAATGTATATTACATGCATTATCATGTAATAGAAGGGCTCCAGAATTCAATGTGAAAGACTTGGGCTCAAATTTTGGCTTCATCTCTTACTCACTGGATGATTTTGGACACATCATTTAATTTTTTTGATTCTTAATTGCTTCATCTGTTGAGAACCTAGACTGTGATAGGCACTATTTTAAGCATGGGGGTACAGCAGTCATGCGTAGTCTATCCCTCATGAAATTCATCTTTTAAATGGGGAAGATACTAAGCAAGCAAAGCAATATTAGAGTAATGAGGCTCCTGGAGAAAATTAAAAGCCACAGGGGGACTTCCCTGGAAGTCCAGAGTCTAAGACCCTGCACTCCCAATGTAGGTCAGGGAACTAGACCCCACATACCTCAACTGGAAAAAAAAAAGATTCCACATGCCACAACTAAAAATCCCACATACTGCAACTAAGACCCTGTGCACCCAAATATATAGATATGTATTTTTTAAAGACCCATAGGATAGTGACAAATGGGGAGCAATGTCAGTCAATTTTAAAAGGAGGGCTAGCATGGACTTCTCTGAGAAGCTGGTATTTGACACCTGGATGATCCAAAGTCGGCTATGTGAAGATCTGCTGCTGCTGCTGCTGCTGCTGCTAAGTCGTGTCAGTCGTGTCCGACTCTGTATGTGAAGATCTAGGGGAAGAGATTTCCAGGCAGAAGGAACAGCCAGTAAGAAGGGGCTTGGTGTGCTTGGGGCTAAGAGAAAGCTGCTGTGGCTTAAATGCAGAATGGGGGCGGGGACATGGAGGGTTGTTTATTGAATGAATTCAGAGGGCATTGTGTGCAGGAGCTTGAAAGCCACAGCAAAGAGTTTGAGTTTTATCTGAGAAGAGAAACAAAGGATGGTTTTAAGTAGGGGAATCAGTTCAGTTCAGTCGCTCAGTCGTGTCCGACTCTTTGCGACCCCATGAATCGCAGCACGCCAGGCCTCCCTGTTCATCACCATCTCTTGGAGTTCACTCAGACTCACATCCATCGAGTCAGTGATGCCATCCAGCCATCTCATCCTCGGTCGTCCCCTTCTTCTCCTGCCCCCAATCCCTCCCAGCATCAGAGCCTTTTCCAATGAGTCAGCTCTTCGCATGAGGTGGCCAAAGTACTGGAGTTTCAGCTTTAGCATCATTCCTTCCAAAGAAATCCCAGGGCTGATCTCCTTCAGAATGGACTGGTTGGATCTCCTTGCAGTCCAAGGGACTCTCAAGAGTCTTCTCCAACACCACACTTCAAAAGCATCAATTCTTTGGCGCTCAGCCTTCTTCACAGTCCAACTCTCACATCCATACATGACCACAGGAAAAACCATAGCCTTGACTAAACGGACCTTAGTCGGCAAAGTAATGTCTCTGCTTTTGAAAATGCTGTCTAGGTTGGACATAACTTTTCTTCCAAGGAGTAAGCGTCTTCTAATTTCATGGCTGCAGTCACCATCAGCAGTGATTTTGGAGCCTAAAAAAATAAAGCCTGACACTGTTTCCACTGTTTCCCTGTCTATTTCCCATGAAGTGATGGGACCAGATGCCATGATCTTCGTTTTCTGAATGTTGAGCTTTAAGCCAACTTTTTCGCTCTCCTCTTTCACTTTCATCAATCACTATCACATTAAAATTATATTTTAAAGTAAGAAGAAAGTGAAGGGCTTTCCTGGTCTGTGGCAAGGTTGGGCTGATGTGGCGGTGAATTCACACGGCCATGATTATATCCTTCTGGACCACTTTAAGGACACTTTACAGGTCAGCCCGCAACCCGCGCAGTTGGGCTCATTTGGGGAAGACGAGGCTGGAGCATGAACGGTCTTTGAAAAAAATAAATCTTCACATGAAGCACACACAAAACATCACTGTTTCCTAAACTTTTTCTATAATGGTTTCCAGCGAGCGACTACTGATTTCTGTTCCGTGGCTTATATGTGACCCTATCAACCTCTGCATAAAAATACCTGGTTTCAGGGAATTTCAGAATCGACCCAACATATATTACTAATAAACAAG